>OW796110.1:2513550-2814504 GCA_941860345.1 Chrysodeixis includens | reverse complement strand
ATTGTTTTATTCGTTTATTTTATAGTCGTATATTTTACAGGAAATATTAAAATATTGTGAAAATATGACTCAATTCTGACGCTGTTTTTTCTTGAGTGACGTTTTTAAATTTTTCGTCGTGCGCGTCATGACGCCACACGTCTCCGTCCCTGCGCCCATAGATGGCGCTGGCGGTAACATGGCCCCGGCCTTGGAAGCAGCCGATTCCAACAGGATTAGCAGGGCATCTGCTCCGACACGTTAACTGCTGGTGGTACTGGTAGCGGGCATATTTTCGAAAATGCCCTACGTATGATGCCCGATGACGTCAGTAGGTCGGCCACCCTTGAGATGCCGTCGGCTCCAGGATAAATTCGTATAATTCTTCCTAAGTTCCATTTGAGTGGCGGCAAGTTGTCGTCTTTTATCAAAGCCAGTTGATTGATCGCAATAGAATCTTGTCGAGTTTTCCACTTAGTGCGCATCTGCAGCTCCGCCACATATTCCTTCGCCCATCGTTTCCAGAACCTTTGCCTCATCTGCTCAATCACATCGTAGCGCATCAACCGAGGACTCGATATTTCCGTCAGATCTCTGCAGGCTGGAGCCGTCAATAGCCGGCCGATAAGGAAATGGGCTGGTGTGAGGGGTTGGAGATCGTTAGGATCAGTGGACAGGGCTGTCAATGGACGGGAATTGAGGATGGCTTCAATTTGTGCCAATACCGTACTGAGTTCCTCGTAAGTGAGATTAGCCAAACCGACTACGCGTCGCAGGTGGTGCTTACATGATTTCACCCCTGCCTCCCACAAACCGCCAAAGTGAGGAGCATACGGAGGAATGAAACTAAATTTAATGTTGTTATTTGAAGTGAAATTATTAACATCGTTATCGTTATTTTCTATAAATGAAACAAATTCTCGTTCAGCACCTACAAAGTTTTTTGCGTTATCTGATATAATTTCGGCTGGCTTACCCCTACGTGATATAAAACGTTTCAATGCAAGTATATAATCTTTTGTCGATAGACTTGTAACCAATTCAAGATGAATGGAACGGGTGCATAAACAAACAAACAAGCATATGTAACTTTTAGAGAGACTTGCACCTCTCCCTCTTCGATTCAAAATCATCACTGGACCGGCATAGTCTACCCCACAACGCATAAAAGGGAACCCAGCTTCCAGGCGTTCAGCAGGTAAATTACCCATGAGAGGCTGTAACGTTTTACCCTTAATTCGCGTGCAAGTAACACAATCGTGGATAGTTTTCCTAGCTAGGTTTCTACCACCAAGTGGCCACCAAGTCTCACGCACAGAAGCCAAGAGCTGCTGAGGTCCACAATGCAATAGCTGTTTGTGTTCATGCGCAAACACTAAGACAGTCAGTCTGTGTTTACTACACAACAGAATAGGATGTTTTTTATTGTTATCAAATGAATTACAGTTACTCAACCTTCCGCCAACGCGTATTAATTTAAATTCATCAAGAAAAGGATTTAAACCAATAATTCTTTTAGATTTTGTAACCGATTTTTTCTGTAAATCGCTATATTCGCTATCAAACGATTGAAGTTGTGCAAGCCGTACTAACATAATAGTTGCAGCGTCCAACTCATCGACAGACAAAGAATCGGTTTTGCGGCAATGTTTACTAACACGTGTGTTACCTATAAACCTAAGTACATAGGCTGCCGTTCGATGCAACCGATTAAATGAAGAAAATCTATTGAAATCTACTAAACATTCACTAGTCTGATTACTGCACATCATGCTCACATGTTGAACTTTTAATTCGGGCAAGTTTTCGTTATCTATGACAACATTATTTGACCATTCAATGTCATGACTCCGTAAAAAAGCTGGCCCGTGCCACCACATATCATTGTCTTGAAGTTCGTTTAAATGGAGGCCTCTCGACACAATATCTGCCGGATTATCTGTGCCTATAATATGCAACCAAATCGCGTCACCTGTAAGATCGTTTATTTGGGACACTCGATTTTGGACAAATGTTTTTAAACTATGAGGAGGCATTCTAATCCAGGCCATGACTATGGTGGAATCTGTCCAAAAGCAAACTTTATTAAATGTAAGCCTTAGTGAACTAGTAATTTTACGATATAACCGCGCACCGAGCAAAGCACCACAAAGTTCAAGTCGCGGAATAGTACACACTATTTTCACGGGGGCCACTTTGCTCTTCGCACATAATAATTTGACTGATACCGATGATGATTGATCCGAGTACGTACGTATGTATGCACAAGTCCCATACGCATTTTGTGATGCGTCAGTGAAAATGTGTAATTCGCGATAAAGTGCATGCTCACTCATGACGTAACGAGGTACCCGAATGTTCTTTAACGATGACATATTTTGTATAAATCTGTTCCACAAACATTCAATATCGTTTGGAACCGCATCATCCCAATCAATTTTATAAAGCCACAACATCTGAAGCAATATTTTTGCTATGATAATTGTCGGCGCCAAAAGACCTAACGGGTCATAGATTTGTGATATAACAGACATCATTGATCGCTTAGTGACCCTTGATATATTTTCTAAGTTGGTAGTAAAATAAAGTATATCTTTATCTACTTGCCATCCTAAACCGAGTGTTTTATTCTGACAGTGTTCACCGCTTGATAACTCCTTAAATACTTCCTTGTTGACATCATAATTGAATGTCCATTTTCGCAACGGAAAACAAGCAGACTTTAAAATCTTTGACGTTTTTTCGCATATATCCAACAACACTTGAGGGTCGTCTTCCCCGGTGATTAAATCATCAACGAAGAAATCCTCGTTTATTACCCTAGATAATCTTATCATCCGTTTCTAGTGCGAGTTGACGTAAACATCGTATACTTAAGTACGGAGCGGACGCGGTTCCGTATGTCACCGTATTAAGCCTATACACACTCAATTCATCAGATGCGGTCTCCCGCCATAGAATCAGTTGGAGGTCGCGCTGATCAGGGTCAACAAGTATTTGCCTGTACATCTTCTCCACGTCAGCAGTGGCAACATATTTATACTGTCGGAAACGAAGTAAAATAGAAAAGATGTCGTTTTGGAGAGGAGGGCCTATCATCTGAATGTCGTTTAAAGACTTATTAGAAGTTGTTGCTGCACTGGCGTCAAACACTACACGAAGTTTTGTTGTAGTGCTGTGTTCGCGGAATACCCCATGATGCGGTAGGAAAAAATGAGGCCGTGCGTATTCGTTTATTTGAGACATATGCCCTAGGTCAATATATTCCCGTATAAAGTCGCTGTACATCTTTTTATACGAAGGAGATTTATCTAATTTCCGCTCTAATGAAACAAAACGTGATTTTGCCCTCTCGTATGAGTCACCAAGTACGTCAGCTGATTCCTTCAATGGTATTCGAACTGAGAACCTACCACTACTATCTCGTGTAGTAGTTTTAATAAAAGATTCCTCACACTGACGTTCTTCTTCAGTTAATACTGAACCCGAATTCACAACTTCTTCTAGCTCCCAGAATTTACGTAAGTGTGTATCTATATTAGACTGTTGCGTAAAATTGCAATGAACCTTATTATTAGCGCGTGAGAATTTTGTAAATATAGGACCTGAAATTAGCCAACCTACCTTCGAATTTTGTAGGTATGGACCGTTTGATAATCGAATTCTATCCGTTTCCAACAAATCCCCATAAACGTCAGCACCAATCAGCAAATCGATTTCTGATGGTACGTTAAACGTAGGGTCCGCAAGACATACGTTGTCCGGGATGAGGAGTGTGTCGTAATAAATATGAGTTGCCGGCAAACTCGTTGTAATGCCCGGCAGAACATAACATTGTAATTGAATACGAAAGTTACTCGTTTTTGATCGCATGGTGATATCGCATAATTTATTACAGTTTGAGACCGACTGTCCCACACCTGAAATTTGAATAGTGGACTGTATTAATGATACGTTTAAACGTTGGCAGAGCCTTTCCGAAATGAAAGAATTCTGACTACCACCGTCTATCAGCGCGCGAGCCGTATAGTATTTGTTATCGTTACCAAGAACCTCAACTATCGCGGTCGATAGTAACACTAGTGATAATAAGACACAAGACGCATTGTCGATTGGCGAGGCATTGGTGTTATCGAAAGAATTCAAAGCACATGACACGACAGACACCGGTTCCCTACCAACACTCGACGTTGAAGCTACCGGCACCGAAGCAATAACATGGCTTTTATCTTTATGTAATAAAGTATTGTGTTTGTCCTTGCATTGCTTGCAGGGCCCAAACAAACACTCTGAAATCGTGTGACCTGTTCTTAAACAATTACGACACAAATCTTTTGTGTTATCAACGAATTTAATTCTGTCTAAAACTGTTAAATTGAGGAATTTAAAACATATAAACAATGCGTGCTTTTCACCGCACATAACACAAGCATTCTTCGACTTTTCGTATTTAGTCGTATTGTTACGTGTGGACACATAACTATGAAATTGCGGTATTTGAGCGGCACTTGAATGTTTTTTGACCTCAGACGTATTACTAGGCTTGTTAATCGTATTGCGAGTATGATTGTTATGAATCATATCTAACATATCAGCCCGATTACGTAAAAAACACAACAAATCATCTAACTTTATTTTAGTTTTGTTAAGACCTGACGCTATGGTGCCCTTATAATTCTCCCATTCACGCTCAGTAGCTGAATCGAGTTTCGAGACGATAATATAAATGACTAAAGTATCCCAGCTGTCCGTCGGTTCGTCAAGAGATTTAAGCGCTCGCAAGTTACGTAAAACTACATCAATTAATTTCCTTATTAACGAAGGAGATTCTTTGTTAATAGATTGTGCAGTAAACAAAGACTTGACATGGTTATGAATTAGCAATCGGTTATTGTGGTATCTATTTTCCAAAAGCTCCCATGCATGAGTATAATTAGCTGCAATGAACTCCAATGCACTTATTATTTGGAGTGCTGAACCAGTAAGCGAAGACTTAAGGTAATGAAACTTCTGAATTGCATCTAAATCGGTCCGATTATGTATCATAGATAAATATGAATTTTTATACTCGAGCCAGTGATCATATAAACCGTCGAATGAAGGGAGGATAATTTGAGGCAGTTTGATAGAACTTCTATTTTGCATCTGAAAATTATCACATTTATCTTGAACCTTTACAACATCGGTCAAACATTTTGCAATTGACATAATACTAAAATATTGGTTCTCAAAAGCTTCTCTATACTCAATTTGCCTGTCTAACTCAACTTCATCTATTAAATGCTCAATTTTATCTTGAATTTTGTTAAAAGACGTAAGCAAATTTGTAAGCGATTCCATTCGTAAACTAAGTTCAGCTTGCTGACGTTCGGATAATTGTACATTTTCGTACTTGCTAATATACTTTTCAAATAAAGTTAATCGCGCTTTTAAAGAACCTCTCTGTTTTTTGAGATCGCCTATATTTGATATATTAGTTTCACCGTATTCCTCGTCACTCATTTTGGCGGTTCACAAAGAGACAAAAGGTTACTCACGTTTAAACACCAACAGCGAAACACAAGTTGATGGGCACTTCGTACTGCACACCAACAACTTGGTAGGTTTACGCACACTGGAATATTGAAACAGTACGATATTAGACAATGTAAAATGAATGGATGGGAAGAACAGGAACAGCCCGCCTGACCATTTCTTGCTGAATCTCGATGCGGCTCGAAGGTCCAATGTTTGAAAAGCAGTGTTCAATAATTAATTGTTTTATTCGTTTATTTTATATTCGTATATTTTACAGGAAATATTAAAATATTGTGAAAATATGACTCAATTCTGACGCTGTTTTTTCTTGAGTGACGTTTTTAAATTTTTCGTCGTGCGCGTCATGACGCCACACGTCTCCGTCCCTGCGCCCATAGATGGCGCTGGCGGTAACAGTAACTATTCCGCCATCCTGCATGGTCCGCCATATTGGATTCAGAATGACGTCATATTCTTTTTCTAGTCACTCTTAACAAGCCCTTTCATTTGATACCCATATTGTATAAGTGGATTAAATATAACTGTTCTGACATCTTGTATGATCCGCCATATTGAATTTAGAATGACGTCACATATCTTATCATATATTGTCACCCAAACAAAATGCGTCCACAAAATTTCAGCACAAACGGTTGAATATATCTACTTCAAAATTGAGTTCAAAGATTTCACCCGAACACACGAATATCCATACATTGCAAGTTAAATAAAAGCTTTTAAAAAAATAAGACTAATTGAAACTGAGACTTGAACCTGTATTTGCAGGTCTTAAAGTTCTGTTAAATTTGTGGAAGTGAGAAATCACCATACTTTGTGTGCTGTCTCGCTTTGTTAAAGGTTACAATCTAGCTTTAGGAGTAAACGAGAAAATTTAAACACTATAAATAACAACAATACATTTTTTTGCCGGTTCTTCTCAATAAGAATGATACTTTGGAACCGCGCAAGTAGAGTCAGTAAGTTTTAAAAGTGCCTGCTCGAAATAAAGACCCTTTGATTTTGACTAGGTAAGGTGATTTGAAGTTATGTTTTTGGAGTTATCTATCTATAGCTAATTTTCAGACTGTTCAATCTAGCAAGCCAGTCAGGTATCTTGCCTTGCTGATGTGGTAGAAACCTGGTCAATACTGTGACCTACATACGTCGGCCGCAGATAGCAATTTTATGCTGGATTTATTCACGTGTTGGAGAAAACCTGATGCAGACGATGTTTTGTACGGTCTAGGAAGACAGGTGAGCGTATTAATATTATAAACGTGAAAGTTTGTAAGTATTTATATGTATAATGGATGTTTGTTACCCTTTTAGGCTTAAACGGATAAACAATTTTGGATCTTTGGTACGGTACATAGGTTATTTTTTATCCGACTGCTTAAAAGGAAGATAAAATTTTGCACCTATAAATGACATCCACGAGGGCCAAGCCGCTAAATATAGGTACCTAGTATTACTATAAGCAACAACGTTGATAGAAATATATCAGACTTATATTTAGGTACCTATACATATATCTGTATTCAAGTATTGTCAGGTAGCTGATGTTATGACGGTGTAACTTAGGCTACTTGTATTTTAGAAAAACTATTTTTTGGTAAATTTAGTGCGGACGAAGTCTCGGGCACAGCTAGTTATGCTTATATTTCAAAAGCCTGCAGCTGGACCAAGGAACTTCCTTAAGTACCATACATCTCATTTTCTGTACGTATTAAAAACCACAGCGTTCTAATATAATATAACAACCCTTTTTCTATTAACTTTTAAACATGAAAAAAAAAAACAAAAAATTGTTGTCTGTTTCTTAACTATTCTACATATCCTTCCGTCTGAATTCTCAGCATATCCTGATACCTATCTAGGTCACACAGCGGTCTAGAATCTAGAAATCTAGATGCAAGTAGTACACCTCACATATTTTATTGGCTACCTTAGGTAATGCCAGAGCTGCAGGACTAACTTTAAGTCTAGATTTATTCGAGGTATGTCTTGGTTTTGCTGTAATAATGTGAAAATTTAGTTTTTTTTTTACTATTGGTTCGATGTAAAAATTGTTACTGTGATTTTCTTTTTAAACGACCTCTAGATAGTCGATAATATTTCACAATATTAGGTATTGTGGACTACAGGCCACATAGGATTAATATTGAAAATTACGCAATGATTATAGCAAGGGCGATTGAGAAAATTTGTACGGATTCAATTTATTGTAGGACTAAGCTATCCCTGTCATTTCGACCGCATGGAACTTAATTAATAAAATAGTTATTTTTCTAAAATAAAAGTAGAATAATTTACTCCTTATAACATTTAATTAGCTACCTGCTAATATGCTAAAAAAAGTCTTGTCAAAATCGGTCCTGTAATTTTAGAGATTAGCGGTAACAGACAGTCCAACAAAAACATTATTTAGGTCTGGGGCTGCTTTAAACTCTTTGGAAACGTTAAATAACTTAAATTGCGCGTTAACTTACTATTACACACCAAATGTGTGTTTATTACCAGTCTGTAAACGCCCTCCTCCCTTCCAAAAAATACTTTTACAAAGAAAGATTGAGCATCATCTAAAGATCACAAGTGCACTATTTATATTTTAGTTTTCAATGAGAATCATCCACTTGTGTCACGGGTTTTTGATTCCTCTTCAAAATATCTCGATTTCTTTCCCCCAAATTTAGTGAAACGTGAGGAAATCGCAGATGATTCTAACTGGGCTTTCGTAATGTTAAGCGGGGCACTAAGAGAAACATGCGGGGGTTGTTCGGAGTACTAAAGACTGGTACACATATGGCGAAGCGTAACGCAGAGCAAGTTCGAGAAGTTTCCATAACGTGAGCCACATTTGACTGGTCTAGTGGTTAGTGGCCCTGACTGCTACACCAGAGGTCGTGGGTTCGATTCCCACCCAGGACAAATGTTTGTGGCATGAGCACGATCATTTGTTTTGTGTCCGGGTGTAATTTATCGATAGTAAGTTTGTATTTAGAATTATAAGTATGTTTATTAGTTGCGTAGTACTCATAATACAAGTTACTCTCGTATACTTAATTTGAGACAAGACGGCATTCAGGAAATGTTGAGAAAAATAAAATTGGCGATTTTTTTATTGAATACATGCGAGTCTTCGCTCAGTTTCGCAAATGTGCGCATAAACGACACACAATCATGATTCGTAAGTCAATTAGTGCATAAAATGACGGATGGGAACATGCTGATGATTATACAACTTGCACAAACCAAAAAAAAATATTTTTTTTTGAAAAAAGATTTTAATTTTATCGTGTTAATTGAATTTGGATATTATTTTAACGACAAGAAGGTCGACAATCATTTATCAGTGACGTGTTCCCCGCGCTGCGCTCCTCTATATGTGTCTTTATGTGTCCTTAGGGGACTACGGGGGTCCAACAGATGTAACTGCTAATCGAGTGTAGGTGCGTCTGTCTGTAATTCCGAATTTTTCCGCTTGTTTTAAATGAGGGTTCCGTATGCAGTTTGGTTTTTTTTTGAGGCAGTACTTAGGGTTGTACGGAAAATTGTGATAGGTTATATTAGGAAGTCAAAGTTGTAGTGATAAGGTAACGTGATATAATGCAGTAATCTATTATAAGATTTTCCAAAAGCGAGAAAAATGACAGAAATCACATTTTTTTATGAGATTAAGAATAGTAATTTTCATAGTCCGATTCGATAAGAGTTGATTTTCAAATTAATTTTTTAAATTTCAGACACGGTATTTTTTTGTCAATAGGATCGAAGTTTTACTTATTTGTTATTATTTCACAGCTGAGCAAAACTCTCTTATTAGATTCAAGTATGCCCATTTTTTTTATTTATCAAAAACACATTACAATTTACAAAAAATTACGTCAATCTGTAAATCAGTTTGTTGGCGACAATAGCGCTCTTCACTAAAATCACTTACTATAAACACCTTAAACTCCTAATCCACAAAAATACACCATTTTAAACTTGACCAAAACCAGCCACAAGTTCACAACCCTGCACAAACAATTTAACACAATCAAGCTCTCAACATTTCTGGGCATAGGGAACCCTAAAGCGAGTGCCAATAAGGGTTCCGCAGATGAAACAGTGTAACACAATTGTGCGCCTCAGAATTACAAGTGTAGGGTTAAGGACACGTAGACACGCTACGGTGCGTTTTCAATGTTTCACGGTACGAGAATTTGTCGTAAGTCTACAAAAATGTTTTTTTTTTGTTAGAAGAAGAGTAATGTTTCACGGATTTCTATGTTTTACTAACATTTTTTTTGGAATGCCATACTACCCAAACGCCAGGTCAGTTTCAGGACGGGGCCTGCAGTTGATAAAAAGGGGGGTAAGTTATGATAATTTGGCTCTATAGTCAATATCTTTTTGTAAAGCAATTTTGCTAGTTTTCGAACGACGCTCATGAATTTGCAACATAGCATTTTGCATGCAAATCTTGGTGGTTAATTTATAATAATGTGTGGTTAATTTTGTTTGTTTCTCTTAAGCTGTGTCACCTCTTCAATGAACTCCTTTTATCATTTTACTAGCTGTTGCCCGCGACTTGGACTGCGCGTATATCAAAAACAGCATGAAAATTCGTGCACTAGTTTTTGAGTTTATCGCGAACAGAATGACAGACACGGCGGAGGACTTTGTTTTATAACATATAGTGAAGCGTTTTCTTCATAAAATTATTTTAACCTACATATTTTAGTTTCTATTCTTACCAATCCTCACTAATACCTGCTTAATTTAAAATTCCCGTACCGTGCGACAACGGTCCCGCGCAGCACGCGCGCTGCCCTATCGATCCGAGCTGGTAGAAAACAAATTAACAAGCCGACCCCGCCTGAATAGATAATAACTAATAGTTATTGTTACTGCCAACGGATAGGTTAACTGGGGACTGAATGTTTTATAAACGGCTAGGTATGGCCTTGGAGGTTATAATATATATAATAATGTCCGGACCGATTTCGGCCACGGCGGCTAGTGTTACTATGACACCAGCCAGCTACGCGGGACATATTATAGTGCACAAGCGTGTGCTAACACAGTTGCACTCTCTGTTCCTTTACTCTCATAGCTCGATGGGACGGCAATCCGATACGACCGAGAGAGATCAGGCGCAGGACCCGCATTTTGACGTGAATTTCGAAACACGGAAGCTGTGATATTTATTTCTAAAATGCACACAACATTCGAAAAGTCGGTGCACCCCGTGGGGTTTGAACTCGACACCTTTAACTTGGCAGTCTTGTGGTCTTACCACTAGGCTGTCACAGCTTCATATATAATACCAGCCTAGTACCACTGCTGGGCAACAGTCGCTTCTGACTCTTCCGAATATACCTATTATTTTTACTACTCATCATCATCATCATCGCAGTCCACTGCTGGACATAGGCTTCTCCAAGTGCACGCCACTGAGATCTGTTTTCAGCCACTCGCATCCAGCTCCTACCAACCGTCTTTCGCAAATCATCACTCCATCGTGCCTGAGGACGTCCTATACTCTACTACTCTAGCGATTTCGTCCGCGCAAATGTCTATAGCTGCAAAAATATTTCCCCCTGACGCAGTCGGTTAAAAAGCCTGTGTCCAAGGGGTCAGCTAACTCCATATCTACCAAATTTAATTCAAAATTCAAAACTGTTTAAGCGTGAAAGTGTAACAAAGATCCATCCATTCTACTAACAAAATATCACGTTTATTTGTATAAAAGGAGCAAAAGCTGATTATTTCTGAAAATCGATATTTGGTTTAAGATTTGAGGTCTGTCTAAACAATATTCAGGAAAAGTAAGTCAAATTTAGATAACGCCGGTTCTTTCTTCTTCGTACTGATTTTAGCTATACCGGAATTCTTTCTATCACAAATAAGCTTCTAAAAACTTCTGGTTTTGTCTATTTATCTAGATTTTTTATAGTGTCAGTGACCGGTCGAGTTTTATTGTACGCGTCAATTTATACTCTGAAAAGCTGCCAAGGAACGCTGACCGCTGTGTAAAGGTTGCTACCGACTATCGCGTAACATTAGCGTGTCTTTGTACAAGCTATAGAGCTACGAGGATCTTATGGCACAAGGGTGACATGAATCAACTCAAACGGCAGTCAAAAATGGTTTAAATTAAGAGACGCGTCTTCCTTTTCGACCTAACGAAAACCTTTTCGGACCTTTCGCTCCTTGATCAAGAGTAAAATTTCCTTAATCCCAACATGCTAAGCTCAAAAAACACGGCAAAAAGCAATCCAAAATCCAAGTATATATACTTTAAAATCTCTCATAAACTTAAACACTAACGTTTTTGAAAGTCTCTTTCTAAATTCTAAGACAAAGTTAGCCAGTTATGTTTCAAGCAAAGATGAGTGACCCTTGTGACGTAATACCACTAGGCCAGTGCTCCAGTGGGTAAGCACCCTGCTTTCCTGACACCGTCCAACTCACAAATTGGTGACACACAATTGTTTTGTATGCACAAAATAAAATGAGATTAGTTTTTGGAACGAGGTTTTATTTCTGCTGTTGAATAAGATCGATTTATATGAGCTTATACATAAAATTCCCGTGTCACAATGTTAGTTCCCGTACCCCTCCGAAACGGCTTGACCGATTCTCTTAAAATTTTGTGGCATATTGAGTAGGTCTGAGAATCGGCCAACACCTATTTTACAACCCTATTTTTTTTTTCGCGAAAAAAGTCGCCGGCAACATTTATTTAGCTATATTTCAGTCGTTTAAATTTAATTAAGGCTTCGCGCAAATGGGCCACCGACCACGGCCACTAGAAATTAAACCACAATTACGTACTTTACACATATTTTTTGATGATGGACTCTGCTGTAGCGAGTGGCCCCTGCCAGCTTCAGGTGTGCGGCGCATCGAAGCTGTGATAATTATTTCTAAAACGCACACAACATTCGAAAACTCGGTACGCGCCGTGGGGATCGAACTCGAGACCTTTGACTTGGCAGTCCTATGGTCTTACTAATGGCTATCACAGCTTTAAATACATGCGTATATGTCACACATATCATAATTATGTCATTAGCCGATCAACTACAAAAGAACCATATTTTTTTTAATACCTAAACGTTTAGTTTTCTTAAAGCATAATGTTACTTAATTTAATTATGTCTGGCTCTATTTAACACTTTGTATAAAATCTAAACTATATTGAAAGTGAAAGGTCTGGGCTAAAGCTGTCCGATACAATTCTTACCCTGTCTTCATTAGACATCGCGTTAAATAATTAATTATGAATTTGATCTCCTGACCTTGGCGTGACTTTCAGGAGTTTTAGTAGAACTTACCTGTAAAGAAAAATAATTACAAATTAGTTATTTTTTATCAAAAACAAATAGGGCCAGTATTACCTTAATTAACATTAGACACACATTAGGGTAATAACAACGTATTAATTAATTATTTTAATAATAAAAAAATAGTGTTGTGCACACTGTTGTGCTCAGGCCTCTTCCCATATAGGGAAGGTTTGGGCATTGATCACCACGCTAGCTCACTGCGGATTGGTGATATTAGATTCCAATATTTCGAAATATTCAGGTTTCCTCACGATTCTTTCGTTCACCGTTCGTCAGTAGTGTCTTAAAATAAGGAAAGTTCATATAATTATTTTCTAATCTTCTACAAATAAAAATAGGTTTCGCCTCCCTCCAGCTTAGTATATTTTTTCAAGTTAGTAATAAACTAAAAAATAATTAACTACATTTACCAGATATGTAATTAAAAACCACTACTAACTAAATTTTTGTTCTTTTTTATTACAAAATAAGAAATGTCAAGTAGATAAAACAGATCGTGATCAAGTGTCGGAACTTCAGAATAAATTAACTTTCGACCAAAATATTACCTATTTCATTTAAATTTCTGACTACACCTACTATACTACAAATTCTATTAATCGAATGTCAAGAAAAACCTACTTATTTCGTTTTTAAGATACTAAAACCGTTACACCATATACCACGCCAGATGGAACCACAAAAATCGGTAACAAATTGATTTTACTCCATCGAGGCCGACTTCCAGCATACAGGCAATTCCAGGGTATTTACCTTGTGTAAGGCTGGTTACACACGCCCGGAAACCGTACCGGGTCGGCCGTACTACTCCCGGAGTCACATAGGCGCTAGAAAATCGTGTTATAGCAACGTAAAACAAAATCAAAACGTTTTATTTCGAGTAGGAATTCTCAGGCACTTTAAAAACGTAAGTCTCTAGTTGCGCCGAATCGTTCTATTACCTGTTAGTATAAAAAGTCCCTGTCTGTCTGTCTGTATGTCCGCTTAAATCTTTAAAACTACGCAACGAAATTTGAAGCGGATTCTTTAATAGATAGAGTGATTTAAGAGAAAGGTTTATACGTTCAATATGTCAGTATTTCAACCGTGAGAAACTGGGGCGGGTCGCTAGTATTGTGTACAATTGATTTTTACAGCAGTACCTAACTACTGTACAATAAAGAGTTTTCTTTTCTATTCTACAGTGCTTAAATGCGCTTGCGTCTTCTGTGAACTTAGGAAGAAGACAAAATAAATACGACCTCCAGGGAGAAAATTGGAACCCACGACCTCCGGTTTAGCTTAATAGGCAAGTTACACTTCGAAAAACGCTAGCAAATCGCTCCAATGTATTAAACTGACAAGTCATCACGTCACTTGTCGAAAAAGCATGGCGATCTCATACATTGTGTAATATCCCTAAAGTAGACAAAGACTTCGTTATTCCTCTCTAAACTTTCTTTCGTAGTTTCTGGCCACATACCCCCTATTTCTAATTCCAAAGCAATGTCACATTGTCTAGCTAACTCTTCAGGTCTCCTGTGTCCGTACGGCCGCCGGCCGGGACCGTACGTCACGGTTCCCCCGGACAGATGTGCAACCAGCCTTCTCTGTCAGACGGATACGGTATGACGTCACCGTCGACGCCATTTCCTCACCATTATCCAATAGGGACGCGGAAATTGTTCTACACAGGTGGTTGTTATTCCGATGCTAGGTAAACTTGAAGATATTTTTGTGTAGGCTTTATTTGTGTTTTAGTGATTTAAGGTAATTGTTAGATGTTTTTTGAAGGTGTATTTTCAATCACATATTAACACTTTTTAACACTTACGAGTAATTGTAAAATAAATAAATGTGCAACACTGGGAATAGAAATAAAGGACTAAAGCAAGTTCTTTATTTTCCATTTCCAATGCGAAAATTGATTGTAAGAGTTCAACAATTTTAAAATTAAAATTGGATAATGTCTCCTAAAAAATGAGTTAGGGGAAGGGGGAGGGGATTGCACGATACTGAGTTTTTATGTGTGAAAAAAACATTGAAAAATAACAACGTACTGTGTATGGTTATTTTTTTAAATGGTAATTAAATGGGTATGTACGTAAATATCATGATTATTCGCTTAGAAAATCAGTAGTTAAATAGATTTAGTTAAAATACCCAGTCGACATCCTTAACCAGTTTTATTCAAACAGTAGGTAATATCAAACCGTAGTTTAACTGCGATGTTTCCTTATCCGATAGTTTTTGTGGGGACCGATAGATTTATTAGGACCTGCTAGTGATGGGACATTCATCACTCTAGTGATGTGCGCTAATGTACAGTCAGCGACGAAAGTCGAAATATACTTTTACTTTGAGCTTTTGATGTAGGTAAAATTTTTCTACACAAATGTTGACTGTCTTATTTATTTTCATACCTACGCCAAAACCTTGCGGAATGGATTATAATTAAATACAAAAAAAACGGTAAAAAAGACAGAACTCGAACCTTAGACTTCTGGCTAGTCATGTGTATTAATAGCATTTGAATTTCAATGTTGACTGGTCTTTCAATACTAATACCTACATTAATAATGTAGATTTTTTTTGTTAAGCACAGTTTCTTTCACACATAATACTGTATTATTATTAAATAATAAAATTACATGTTCATAAATCTACATTTTAATGTCAAACAAAATGTCAACTGTAATAAAAATATATTAACATATATATTCTTCAATAAATACGCTACTTTAAATAAAAAAAAACAGTCCCCACTCAACAAGTACTCTTCTAAAAATAACCCTAAACTGCTAAATAGTTTAAAAACCAATCAGGAATCGCTCTCAGCCCTGCCAATCATTGAGAGCAAAGCGTAAACGTTGGCAACACTGCGTTCCGATTAGTTATAAATTAAAATATCAACCCTCCTTGCCGAGTACACACGGCCGGTCGAATCGACCTGGTTTGCAAATGAACTCCGATTGAAAGGAAATAGCTTTGCAGGGTTAACTGTGAGCTATATTCTGTTATTGTTTTAGTCTATTTTTATCGTTTAAGGGGTAATAACTAGGTAAGTTTATAAACGAGATCTACAATATATATTATAATACTTAGAATACAAATGTAATGTTGTGGTCGCTTTTGAATAAAATGTTTTTTTTGTTGAAAAGTTTTTATGTTGCGGTTTTTGTTAAAAGACATCATAATTGCACCCATGCAAAGCTGGAGCGGGTCGCTAGTATTGATACAAATCGATTTAAAAAAATGAATTTCCATTTCGAAAATTTATAAACGAAAACAACAAATAAATGAAAACTATAACATACCCATTTTTCAGAAGCATGTTCCTCGATACAAGAATCAGTTATCAGAAAATATGTTTATAATTAAATTACTGTACACGTTCGAATGAGTTTCGTCCGCTCACCCAATTTTATTGAGAAATTGTTTCGATAAATCGTTTAAGAGAAGTTTTTAGTTTGTTACCCTGATTTAAAATCGATGAAAACACTTTTAAACCCAAACATATAGTAAATTAATTGAAGTGATCCTACTAATATTATAAATGCGAAAGTGTAGGTAGATATATGGATATTTGTTACTCTTTCACGCTCAAACGGTTGGATTAATTTTAATGACATTTGGTATGGAGCTTACTTCGACTTCGCCCACGACTTCGTTCGCGAAAAAAGAAAAAAAAAGTAATGAAAAATAGATGTTGGTCGATTCTCAGACCTACTGAATGCATATAGAAAATTTCAAGAACATCGGTTCAGCCGTTTCGGAGGAGTACGGTAACTAACATTGTGACAAGAGAATTTTATATCTAAGATCATTAACATCCCTTTATAATAATAACAGTTGGATATCCTTAGTTATTTCACACAATCAAGGAAGTTTCTCGTACTAGTGAAGTATGCTAGAATTATACAGGGCGTGCTGGCAAATCAAATTCCCTAGTAAATGCCTATCACGGCGTGTGACCTATTTCACACGAATGGAGAGTAGATTGACTTCTCGCTAGCTTAATTTTATTGGAAAAATATGTGTTTTCTATCATACAGATATGTAGAAAAGTTGGTATTATTAACTTTCTTCAAAAATACGATTGGTACCTTCTAACAAATGTTTTGAATCGCTTGTACTATTTGTGATTAGCAGACTTTTATGTTATCGCAAATTAGTGTTTTAATAAAAGGCTGTTCATCACTTGTTATAAAACAAAGTCCTCCGCCGTGTCTGTCTGTTTGTCCGCGAGAAACTTAAAAACTACTGCACCAATTTTCATGCTGTTTTCACTTATGTTTAGAGTGGTTCTCGAGGATAGTTCACTCGCGCACGCGAAGACGCGGGTAACAGCTAGTTTTTAAATACAAATTGGTATGGCATAAAATACTTAGTAAAAATGGTTACCTTACAAAACGGCCATCAGCTAACAGTTTCATACAATAAATAGTGTCTGGATCAATTTTTTTTTACCTATTATTCTAATACAGTTTTCTAAACAGAATTACTTCATTACCACACGCAGAAACACCATTTTAAATACGCCTAAGCTTTTCCAAAACATCTAGAAGTCAGTGTGTCTCTTCCATTCGGCTAGAGGCGTCGAGTTATTGATTTGTACATGTGCTCCGAGCGGCCGTAACTCAGTTAGTGCCATGGGGCAGAGGTCACACGATTATTATCTATATGTTCAAGATTGGAAGTCTTTTTATGTGTCAACTTTGTAGATTTTGATTTTGAAAGCGTGCTCAAACTTGTGCCATATAATTATATTCATTCAAAACACATGAGCTAAATGTTAAAATGCAGTTTGTTTGTGATACCAGTGCACTTTTCTTTATACAAAAAAATTAAAACTAAAATAGAATGATTATTTGCTAATTGAAAAAAGGTAGGTACATATCAATTGAAAAAAAAAATCGAAAATGTTAATGTTTTGACAAAAAAATAAGCCAGAGATTAACTAGAGCGATTGGACAGAACGTGGGCAAAGCCTCAAAATTCAACTAGTCTACAATAGTGTAACGTAAATCGCATATATTTTACATGTAACCTTTGCCCTTTTGGACAATCTATAACAGTTTAGATAACGTTTTGGTAGAGTTATGAGATCAGGCCAGCAAACTGCAATGGTTTAAACGTTAACCTTTAGTTAAAAGTTAAGGGCAAAAATAAATATATGGCTATTCTCCTACGTTAAAAACATACTGGTTTCGTAGCCTATGAATAATATACGAGTATGTCTCGCTAAAAAATATTTCTCTTTTAAAGTATTTTAGTAAACTTCAAATGCTTTTAATTTAAAAATCTTTATGTATAAATTTAAAGAGTTGGATTTGTCTTTTTCGTTAAAAACAGTAATTATAAAAAAATGCAATTGGATTTCAGACATAGGTGTGTAAAATAAATATTTTTTTCTGTAAGTTGATTTCATTACTTGTTCTTTTTTTCGACCATCTTCAGAAGAAACAATGATGTGATTATGAGCACTTACAATTTTTTCCCAAACGAACAGACACTACAATTCAATTCATTTATATATATTAATAACCTCTATCTTCCAATCAAAAACCAATCGCTACAATTACACTACAAGAAAAAAAAACACAAAACTTTCGCCCAAATCGTAAGCTCAACAATGAGCAAATCAATTCGTTTGTCTACCACTTACTCTGTATTATTTGTGCCTACCCTCTAAAAGCAGTATTGTTAAGTTTTGTGACCACTGAACCAAAATCAGGGGGTTATTAAACAGGGGGAACTTATTATAAAAGTGGGTTTACAATGACCTATTGTTGTTATGAATTTTAATAATTTTTGTCATGATATACGGTTATGCGGCTGTATAAGTCGTGGTGGCCTTGCGGTTCTATCTATGGATTTGTGTGCACGAGGTGTAAGTTCAATCCCCAGTATTCAAGTAGGAACCAAAGTGACTTTTTCAAAGTCACGCAGTATGCACTTTCTTAATTAATCTAAGGCACCACTGACAAATGGTGAAAAAAAACATCGTGAAAAAACCTGGATTCCAAATATTGGAATCTGAATTCGCCAATCCGTAGTGAGCTAGCATGGTGATCAATGCTTTTCTATATAGGAAGAGGCTTAACTTTGAACTTTGAGACTTTCT
Organism: Chrysodeixis includens; assembly: GCA_941860345.1. Classification (NCBI taxonomy): domain Eukaryota; kingdom Metazoa; phylum Arthropoda; class Insecta; order Lepidoptera; family Noctuidae; genus Chrysodeixis; species Chrysodeixis includens. Next base: position 2,795,565 of record OW796110.1, on the reverse strand, counting down.
CAAATGTCTCTATCACTACTGAACACCTTAAGAGTAAGAGAGACGGTATGACAGGTAACGGCAACTTAAAACTGATTGACGTTAAGAATTCGACCATCAATCTATGCAAGTATTTGTCTCCGTCAAGTGGATCTAGTATGTAGGCTAATGGTGGAAAACTCAAACTCAATTTTAAGTAGCCTGATTTTCCATTGACAGAGATGACGACATATTTTTTGATAAGTTATTTTACAGGCATATAAGTCTAGTTTTAAAAGTAGATATGTTTTGTTTAGTGTAATTTCATAGATGTTAAGGTCAAACTTTAGATTGGTATCCAAAATCAAAATCAATAGTATTTTTTTCAAATTAGGCTACTAAATGTAGCACTTTTTGAACGTCAACATGATAATAGACAGTGCGCCATCGCCCACCCTTCACCGCTTCCTGTGCTCTCGCTACGGGAGAGAAAACGGCGCAACAAACTCCCCAGCAGCACGCTGTCTTTCTATTACAATATAATAATATAGTAAAGTAGGAACGGTAGACCGTATCATTTGTCAATTTAAGAAGAAATAAGTTTTGTATCAAAATCTAGATTCATTTTCTAGTCTTACTGAAAAAATATTGAAGGTTATATCGACTCTACAAACGATGTTTTATTATAAAAAAACTTCTATTGAAAACCCAAACCAAATATAAGGGTAATATTGAATTTCAAAACCCTACTGTAAATACAATTTCAGCGTCTAAAAGTTTCATCTAGGCCCAAAAATAGGCAAAAAGTAATATCTGTTTGAACCTAGAAAATATCAAATACTGTTGTAAGGTTTGATCTATACAACGTATAAAAATACTTTCATAGGAAAAGTCAATCCTAAAAAAATGGGTTTCTCATACAAAAATACTCATCAGCAGATCAAAATATGTATGGGTGGACTTTTTTTGAATTTACTTTCTAGGGGAGAAATATACCATGCACATTAGCTGTATTAATGAAAATAAATTATGACCGACATCGAAGCAGTTCTTCGTTACGTTTAAACTGCTAGATCAATTTAGGTGAAATTTTTTTTAGACTTAGCTGACAACCCGGATTAACAAGTAGGCTGTTTTTTTACCTGATTACGAAATAAGAGATGAATATTTCGCTGCTAAAACCGACAAAAAACCTAGTAACAAATAATAAATCCCTTTTGTATCTAATTACAATTAAATATACCTTTTACTCAACTTTCACATAATCTTTAATGTATATTTTCCAAGGAATACTTTAAGATAATTATCTTTTAAAGATTAAGACTTTCCTATTTGTCTGAGTCTATCTTTTTAGTAATTATACTTTAGAGATAAGTCTAGAGATAAATCTTGATAGACTTGATGTTTTTGATTAAATCATGTTAAGTCTAGATGAATTCAGTGTTTAGCCGACTTTGAAAAGTAGGGTTGTGTTTCGTTGAATGTTCGTCATTATTCGTTGAGCCTTTGATTTCAACTAAGTATACATATGTCTACAAATTAGACTTTTGTCAACATTTTCTGATAGGTTTTTCATATAACCTTCTATGGGCCAAATTGTTTGACCAAAACTGGCCCTTTCTTAAGATTACCGTCAACAGACAAAAACAAACACTTTTTATGGCATGGGATTGGTACCGGATCTGTTATTTAAAATTACGAGTACATTCAAATGCGCAAATATCCCAAAAAAATGAATTTGAGTAAGTGAATGCTTTGGTGGGGGACCTGTCTCGTCCCCCAGCCCTCCAATAGGACACGAAATAATATATTATTAACCCTGTTTTACGACGTCGCATGTTGTCTAGACATCATAGCGCCTAGTAATATTATTGCAGTTGTGAAAGAGAGACGCCGCGCTACGCTGTCTAGTGCGCTGTTACGCTTCCACAACTGCAATAATATCATTTTGAGAGGTAGTGGTAGACGTCCAGGACATCAGGTTTTATAGCCATCACTGTGTCATCGGTTGTTAAAAGTATCTTTAATATAATAATCCCACGTCTTCCACACAACGCCGTCTAGTTTTTAAACTAGGCAGAGGTTGCTATGAGTACTAGACAACTGATTAACGTACTTATATATTTCTAAATACATAATATAGATAAATTACACCCAGACGCAGAACAAATGAACACACAAAAAATTGTCCTAGGTGGGGATCGGACGCACGACCTCTGGTCTGTACCGGTTGAGTCTAGGCTATTTCGACTCGCGACCCCACGTCAGCTCATGATTAAGGACACTGGTTGGGTCCGAAACTAGTCGAGCTATCACGTTAAATACACGTGAGTAAACCTTTAACAAATAATTAAGATTTTCTATCTTCTTCTTCCTCTGTAATCTTCACTCGAGGCTCTTGAGAGAGACAAGTGGAAGAAGAGTAGGGAGGCCTTTGCCCAGCAGTAAGACATTTCAGGCTAGTAATAATAATTTGTCTTCCGCATCCAGTCTGTGCGAGCCACCTTTTTCAGATCATCTATCCATCAGGCTAGAGATGTCCTTGTGTTAACATTAACGCAGATTTTTCTCTAAGACTAGTTTGCTCCGAATAGGTCCTAAGGACGAATAGATTTCACTCTTAGCGATAAGACCGCCCATTGTGGCACCCTGTAACTTTTACGTTTGTCAAATCTGTTTCTCATGTGCTGTGCTATAAAGAATATTCTATCTATTATCTAGATTTCAATAAAGCAACTGTAATTTGTTAAAATTAAAGTTTGAAATGACTATAATTTACAACCGTTGAAGTTATAGAAAACTTTTATATTAAAGTAGCGGCTGTTCTTAGAGACCGTCTGTCAAAGAAAATACAATATTTTTAAAGATATTCATGTAATAATGTATTACATTTTAGTAGTTTTCTTTTGTGGACAGTCAAGTAAAAATTCTAGTCTGAACAGAGTACATGGTTGATTTAATTTCAATTATACATAATGTTACTTTTACGCTTTGCTTGTTGCATTAAGAATGGGTTTAGAAAATAATTGTATGATAGAAAATATACGTTTGATGTTTACTGAAAAAACGTATACTTAATTAAGTTACTTAAATTGGACATTGGAACCATTCTAATTCTTTATCAAATTGTAGGCTGTTTAAAATCATGTTTTATTTCTTAAAACCAAAATGACCGATGATTTTCTGACTCGATTGACCACCATTAATAATGTCTTACGTATATTTTGAACTACAAACGGGTCTTGATCGCGATATAATTCAACATTTCTTTTCTCCCGACGTTTCGGCCGAGTTGCACCGACCGTGGTCACGGGTGGACTGGGACCTGTTAGTTGTCCAAAATATGTGCACAAGTCGCAAATTAAAAAAAAACATGTATCTTTCATTCTCAAGAAAAATAAATCCATGTTCCTTTTATCTAAAATAAAACGTTCGATCATTCAATTTTATCGTTTCGCTAACACTCTAAAATTCTAAACATCTTTTGCAGTACTTTGGACAGACCATCTTAATAGTGCTACACCCTCGGAACTATAAAGTGAACAGCCCCCATGGCAGTAACGTCTTGTGCACTTAACTGCGTCAGTTAACTATATAATTCATGCGTAGTTAACTGTGTCGTCTAGACGTTCGTGCGTTTAGGGTATTTTAACATGTATTTTTATTTAGAAGAAAAAAAAAACACTTATGCAATGAGTTTAAATAGAATAGTTAAGCATTATATAGTAAAAAGCGTTTAATCATGTGTTTGCGAACATGTCCAGTCGAACTAAATACTGTTTTAACCGACTTCAAAAAGGAAAAGGTATCTTAAGATGACATTATAAAACGCAAATGCTTCTTTTGTTTTAGTCAAAGACAATTTTTCGTCTCCGGGACAATTTTTTTTCTGGACAATTGATAGCAAAAAAGGCATACCCTAAACAAAAATTCAATAACTAATATTTCATCCACAAACATATACCTAACATTAAATACTTATGGTTATACTACAAGCTCATAAAGTACTATTGCAGTTGTGAAAGCGAGGTAGCACACTACACTGCATAGCGACGTCTCTCTTCCACAACAGCTAAATACTTTAAGAGCTTAAAAGAAATACTGACAGTAACCCCTTAGGAAAGTAATATTTCACAGTTTATCGATAATGACAGTTTTAACACTTGTTCAGTTTTCATTTACTGGTTTTATCCTTTTTAATTATCCGAAGAATGTAAAAGGATTAAGATTTCCGTCATTCTGGCTTTCTAAATTGAAAAAGAGATATGGGAAATAATTTCTACTAACGCAAGAAGTGCAATACTTGGCTGATATTTCTTCTGCAGGTTATAGGAGTCGGTGCGTGGCAAAGCGATGCAATTCTTTATGTCTCTTTTAGCTAACGTCAATGCAGAGTGCCAGTTACCTTAATCCATCGAAATTGATGCAGCAGTTTAAGCTTGAAGAAATAAGAAACGAACACATTTCACCTTTACAACATTGGTGTGACAGTTCGTTGCTCTTAAAACACTTAATTTCTTCACTAATCCATTATCAACTCTATATGAATACATAATATAAATTACTCTGGAATTAAGAAAAGGATTAATACTTTGAAACTTATAGAACCTCAAAGCACAACGTTGGACGGTTACAGAATTTTAAGTTAAAACTAAAAGTGACTTTAAAATTTTCATTCGAAATGGAATATTTTAAATTACGCATATATTTTTGTAATTTATGCTAAATGTATGACGACTTGAAGATTTTTCTGATGGTGCAAGTGTGTGACAATTTGAGTTTCAACCGACTGCGTAAAGAGGGTAATTATTTTAGAGCCTATTTATAAGATTTATATGAAAAACGGGGCAGAGCTATATGGGTATCAAATGAAAGCTAGTGGAAAAAATATGCCCATAACTTGTGAAATAATTTTAATTTACGCGTTTACCAGTTAGGTTTTCTGTTCGCTTAGCAAATAAAGATACACGAAGATATGGTCGCCTTAATCTTTTAAAACACAGTTACACTCACGCAAATATCCGTTTTCTCAAAGGTAAACTAAATAACATAGCATTTAGAAATAAAAAGCTTTACTAAGATCATTTATACACAAGGCAACGCAAGACTCTGCTACCTCAGCTTGTAGTCTGGGCAGTGTGCGATACGAACCTCTATTATTTATTATTCATTAAAATTCAGGCAACTAGGACCCATAGAAAATACAATACATATATAACATAACAATATCTATAAACTAATACATACAATTATAAAACTAAAATTAGAACTAGTGTACACGAAGCGTCGGCAACGTGTTACGCTGCGTGGTGTATCCTTCCTCTGAATTTTCGACAGACGACACCCTTCGGCCAAAACTCTTCCTTGAGGAAGGTCTCGACATGGTGAGTTGGAACTCTAACCATAAACGACTTGAAGTTCGTGTTCTTCACTTTCACCCGTTTTAGCAAGTGATAATTACTTTGTGCAGATAATTTGAAAGAGACATTAGATTATGGTTTCGAACCGACCTTTGACTTATCAGTCTAGCAGTTATACCACTAGGCTACCACTGTTGAAGCCTCGTGTATCAAAGTCCTTAGAAAACGAGATACTTTTTCGTGTAGAAATAAACCAAGTAGGTGTATTGTATAAATATAGACCTCGGCTACTCTTGAGGGAGTTCTAAAAAACAATATACAAGTATTGTGTTTTCTACTAACTGTAATTGGAATGGTAGGAATTTCTTGGGATAGGTATAAAACATTTGAGATTTATATAGAACGATAATATTTATTTTTCAGGCTAAAAAGATTGTATGAATGGTTTTACAGGCGCGGATTAGGTCGAACTTAGTTTTAATATACCTATAACGCAAAGATCAAAGTTATGTGTATTTTCTTAATGATTTTAAGACACCACTGACCAACGTTAAAGGAAAACAGTGTGAAGTAGCTAGAATTTAAACATTTGGGATCTGGAATTGCCTCCAGTGAGCTAGCGTGGTGATTAATCCTTAATCCTTTTTTATATGGGACGAGGCCTGTGCCCAGCTGTGGGATGTGTCTAAGCTAGTATTAATATTTTTATTATATTACAACTGGAAATTTATTGTTATACGCATATGCCAAGCTGTAGATTCTAAAATAACAATAAACGCTAACTGTTTTCATACTCTTTTATAAAACCTCTAATTTATGTAAATTCTAAATTTTCCCATCAATTGCCACAAACGGAAATAACACCAATTGGATATGAATAAAACGGAAACACTATCTAAAATCATTTAGTAGTGTTGTGCAATATCGGCATAATCCCGGGATTATAGGCGGCCGCACGCACTGAAGATTATAGCGGGATCGATCCCGTTATCTTTAAGACAAAATTACTATTAAGGGAAAGTCGAATTTGTGAATGAGATTGTCATGTGTTTATTTGAGTGGTGGCTCTTTCACAGTCATTGATTTCTGTTTATCCACGTAATTATTTGAATAAAACTATTACGGTTTATTGTTTAGATTTTAACGTTTTAACACCTTTAGCAGGAGTAATGGTCATGGGTTGGCTAGAAGCTCTACACGACGAGATTATCAGTTTGTTTGATAAGAAGGCGCTTATTGCAGAAATTATTGGTTTCAATTAAAACTTAATCCGTGTTAAATGGTATTTTTATAGCATAAGGTTATAAATACAAGATACGATAAATAAAAGCGGAAAGAAGACAGATTAAAAGCCTCAAAATATGAGAACCTTCCTCAATTTAAAATCTGTAAACAAAATCACAAGATTTACAAGGAACACAACAACAAAAATCTTACAAATTCCTATACCTACACAATTTATTTCAGCATTCTTGTTGATCACAAGCGTCGGTCCGCCATTGTGGCAGATTGTATCGACACGGTCCCGCGTTTAATCCTTTAATCCCGGAGTCCGGAACCCGGGATTCGCATCGACCGCACTACGACTGTTTTGTTGTTACATTAAGAACATTTAAGGCATATGTGGTTTAGCGAGAGATGTTCTCAGTAACATTTCTTTGTTATTTCGGGTTGTTTTGTGTTTTTTTGTTTAGATTGTGGTATGAGATGGTTTGTTTAAAGGAAAGAGAATCACACTCATACTATGAACGAAAGCTTATGAGGTGTTTGGGATATCTCATCTATCTTGGTCTATCTTCACGTCTCGACAGATTGTGCTAAAGTTAGGACCCTGGATTACAAAAGGTTTTTGTAGGTACAGGTAACCGATAGTAATGCGAGTGAAGTCGCGAACATAAACTAGTAAATACCATAACATCAAGTACTCACCTACTTCGACAATTGTCATTTTTATACGTTGATGGAATCGCTCAAATGTGTTAAAAAAGTCATTTACGTGCCTTATCGAATTTAACTTTATTGACTATTTTAACTGGGTAAAGTATTTTTATTTTATACTAGCTGTGCCCGCGACTTCGTCCGCGTGGAATAATTATTTTGGGCATCATTTATTTTTGCGGACAACCTTCTTAGCTTTATAAATTATAGCTGTTACCCACGACTTTGTCCTCGTCATTTTCTGTTATTATTTTAGACAATTTAGTTTGAAAATTTTTAAAAGAACATAATTATTTTGACTTCACAACCTGATACGTTGATACAACTCTCAACAAATGCATTAATTTCGACCGAATTTGATTACCATAAAAACGGTTCTAGTGAGTTAATCTTAAAAGATAGACATATACTGTTCTGGACATTTTTTTAGATCATTTAAATAGGAATAATTCTTTTATACATATATTTTTGGTATCTTGAACCGTTTTCGCAGCGCACGCAACGGAAGCCCTCAAGGATGAATAATTTTCCCCGTTTATTTCACATTTTCCATTATTTCTTCGCTCCTAAGAGTTGCAACGTGATATTATATAGCCTAAAGCCTTCCTCGATAAGTGGTCTATTCAACACAAAAAGAATTTTTCGATTCGACCCAGTAGTTCCTGAGATTAGCGCGTTCAAACAAACAAACTTTTCAGCTTTATAATATTAGTCATCATCATCATCTTCCTGCCCTTATCCCATTTTACTTGGGGTCGGTGCAACATGTTTTTTTCTTCCATTCTCCCCTATCAGACGTCATACTATCATTTACTCCATTATCATTCATATCATTCCTTATACAGTCCATCCATCTTTTCTTTGGCCTTCCCCTTCCTCTCCATCCATCAACATTCATACTCATCACTCTCTTAGTCACATGATTCTCATCCCTCCTCTCCTCCTCCTTTATAATATTAGTATAGATTATATTTAATAAGAAATGAAACTAAACTTTAAATATACGTAGCCAGGGGCGTGCACAGGAATGTGACACTGGGCATACAGTGGAGTACTTACTAATTGGATCACAGTCTAAAGTATAATAATGATGCGACCCACCTAGTTAGAAACCGGAGTTGCACGAAACGAATAAATATTTTGACAGAGGTCATTAAATGCAGGAAAATCTTAAAACCGCGATTCAGAAATATGACGTCATCGTGACTGCGCCATCTAGTATATCAGAACGGCAGTTTGTGGTGTTACTTTGGGCGTAGATAATAGATGGCGGTGGTAACTATTATTGACTATTATAGTATTTATGTTAGCCCGACCTTCGGCAATAATATAATGGTGTCAAATCTTAACACCGCGATTCAGAAAACGACGAAATTTGCACAACGCCATCTATCGGATTTAGAATTTATCTATCAACATTAGTTCTATTTTTTGTCATAAGATTTCGTTGCAAGTACTACACTGAATTGCGTAACGTAATTATTTACTTCTTGAATTCACTTAATCAATCATATCTTTTGGTAGAGTGAACCGATTTTGATCAAACAAAGACTAAGTTATACCTCAAGTTGCGTATAATTTTTGTGTATAAACATTGTCTGCATTGAGTTCGTAGATTTTACGTGATGCGGGAGGGACTTTCACCTCTCCTCCCTCCCCCCCTGTATCGGTTTCCGGGATGAAAAGTAGATATGATCCTTCCTCGGAGTAGGTACTATAACCATACCAAGTTTCATCAAAATCCGTCAGTAGTTTTTGCGTGATTCGCGTTCAAGATACAGACAGACAGACAGACAGACAGACAAAAAAATTTTAAATTGCATTTTATACTTCAGTATCGATAATAAAACGCCCCCCACTCATTTTTTTTTAAATATCTTCAATGTACAGAATTTGACCCCGACCATTTTTATTATAGTATAGATAGATATCTACCCTGAGAAGATTTACTACAAAAATCTATTAACTAAATTCGAATATCCTTCCCAATTCACTTTAAACAAAAATTCACATAATTTAATACATTTTAACCCTACCTGTCCATTTGCCAAAACGTCCCCGGGCGCACATAAAAAATGCCACGCGTATATTATAATTTATTATTGGACATGTTCACGAGTGGCCGGTTTACGAGTCTCGCGGTAACATGTAGGGAAGTGCACTTTACATGGTTTGGTATACTTTATGTTTCAGGTAATTCGAATTGACTTTTAAAGGTTTTTTGGGGGTATTTGAAATGGATATGTCTTGAAATTCTAATTCATTTCTTACTTTACAACATATCCTTGAAGTTAGTTGATGGAGTTTCCATTTAAACAAATTAATGTCTGTGTCAAGAGGATCTGTTCTTTCATACCGAAATGGAAATATTTTTTAAAACGATCCTCGCACTAAGGAGTTTTTATCCTTGTATTGCTTATTCACAGACATTCAATTCACATGCACAAAGACACCCAGACTCGGAACAAGAATTTATGGATTGCACAAAGTCTTGTCACACACGACAAGCGACACGTCGCGATCAGTGGCGCTTTTGGCATGGTGACCTAAACCATGAGGCTATATGTGAAGAGAATAATAATATTCATAACCAGATCCGAAATTGCATATCTATAACATCTTTGGTGTACATTTTTGGCGACATTACGGTATTGTAAAAAAACAACGCGGCAAAAATTGCACGGCGGTTCTGGTTTAGTCAGTAAGAGTCTGACACTAAGCACATCTTCCTCCGAGGCAGATAGATGTTTGTATTTCCATACATATTCAATATTTTCTTCACATGTTAGAAATAGAAACGCTATGCGTAGCTGACGGCTGAATCAATTTTAATGAAATTTGGTATGCAGTGAGATCATAGATCGGATTAACACATAATTTACTTTTTAAACGACTGCATCAAAGCGGAGTATTATTTTAACAGCTATAACTGACATTCGAACCGTATACCGTATAGTGTCACGTTCACACTGGGGCTCATAGTAAGCTACACGCTTGGTCTAGATGCGTTTAAACAGTTACACCAATCTAATTAATGTGCAGGAAATATTAAGTGATGTAAACAACACATCTAACCATAAAGACTGGCCGTCGAGTAATTAAAACTGCCCTCGAACGCAGACAATAGCCATAACTTACAGATGCCACGTCACTACGTTAAAACGTCAAAAACAGACGCCGCCATGTTGGAAACCGGACGGTCGGTCTAACGTCAGATTTATGAATTGTACTGCGACATAAGATAGCTTTGATGTGGAGATAAATTTATCTGTTTTAATTGTTGATGTTTGCGGGTTAACGTTAATTGGTAAGTAACGAAAGGAAACGCACAAAAGTGTATTCTAATTACATATTTTATTGGCCAGCTGGTCTAGTGGTTAGTGGCAGTATTTCAGTAAATAAACTAATAAACGATTTCCACGCGGACGAAGTCGCGGGCACAGTTAGCGCACTATATCTACTAACGAACACAAAAATCTCAAGTTGTATCAATCTCAATCAGTTTTAAATCGCCGTTAACTTTAAGTTACCTTTGTCTCATTAAATCAAAAAGCAGCCACAGCTTAATATTAACTTGAGATAACATTCGATTGAAAAATACTAAACCATAAGAATACACGCACAGTTCAAAGTTACTAAACTATTTTAACAACCAAACTACACAAATATAAAATATGACTTCAAAAAGAGCAATAACCCATAATTAAATCATAAAAGCACATCAAAGCCGCGTTACGGTGGGACTCGTAAATCAGGGCTTCCGTTAAACGTCCAGGACCAGTTATGTCTATCATAAATTCTGATGCTTTAGTATTTACCTATAAATGCATCGGATATTAGATTTATGACTTGTTCACATATTTTAGACGATAAACGGGTCTTATTCGTGATATAATTCGAGATTTCTTCAGTCGACTCGTCTCGACAAGACAAGACCACTTCTGCAAATATATCAGTCATTTCATCAGGCGAAGTCTCGGGCAACAGCTAGTATATAAAAAATCACAATAAAATATCATTAAAATTGTATATTTAACAAAAAAACCTTTACAAACGTAAACAAATCAAAGAAAAACTTAAATTAAATACCTTTCATTGAAGTCACATTATTGTATAACAAACTACTTTTCTATTACATTGAAACAGAATTTTCACAAACTCTTTTACTTTTTTCACAAGGACCTTTCCCGTATGACCTTTGAGGACAAAAACTTGGGGTGAAGGTCAACATTAATCATGATTTAAGATTAAGTGAGAGCTATTTAGAAAGGGATAAAGAAAGGAGAAAACATGTTGACGGATGAGAAAATACTGTTAACCTACGCGATAGAGCCTATACAATGAACCATAGTATAAAAGAAAGTATAATTTATACTATAAAACTAGAACTTATATCTTAACAAACATGTACTATATACAAAAACTTAAAAATAGTGTCATAAAATTCGTCCGCATCATTGCCAGCCGGGAGTGTGCCCAAAAGGCTGGCGGCATTGCCACGTTGGATGGCAATGCTTATCCTCAGTGCGAGGCAAAAGCCAGCCTTTAGGTCGCCAGAATTGTCAACAAGGTGTTTCGCAAAGTCTTTAAGAAGCGACTTGGCACTCAGGCCCCACGGTCCAAGAGTTTCAACCACAAACAGCTCAAACAAATAATGACCTACTTCGGCTGTATGACATAAAGTATTAAGTCTTCATATAAACGGACCCAACGCAAGTTATGCCTACGCTATCAGATCGTGACATGACCGTGGCATGATACAGTCGCGAGCGTGTCACAGTGACGAAAGGACGGTGTGTTGTTGATGTAATTAAAATGCTGTAGGTGGTCAGCCATATCGCTGTTACGTACCACGCGGCTATAGGCATTTAATTTTTAAAAACGGTTAAACTACTGTACGCATTTTTACTAAGACGTTACATGGCATTAATGTGAAACTAATCAGGCTACTTTAAATGCGACTGGCTTTTTAACACACATCCTTGTTTCTGTGTTTTGGAATCAATTTAATAAAACTTTAGCAACGCATATGTCAAATCTCGTTAAATCAGAAATTGCAGGCAAGCTTACGGACACACAAATTGTCAGTTAATCAATTAGATGACTTGCGAGTTATATAAACTGCAGGGAGTAGTCATATGTTGCCTTATGTCGCTAACAAGGTTCACGCACTGAGCAGGGAAAACGCGTCGTTTTTACGGCGGTTTTTAAGACTGGGAACCTTACTCATACAATAAAACTGTACGTAAGTGAGATTTCTAGGCTAGTTTCTCCATACAAATGACTCACTGTTTTTATCATTTTTTGTTTTCCTTTTATCTAAAACGCAAAATTTCTACGCATGAAATGATAAAAACCTAAAAATATAAATTTAGAACGCGAAAGGCATGGATAAAAGTATCAATCAATATAAAGTCATTGACAAAATATCGAATCAACATTCAAAACTAGCCAAATCCATGCAAAAATTAACCATGACTTTCAACAACACATAAAACATGCTCTTAGCATTACACACCCGTATCTATGCATCAACGAATATGATTTACTTAAAGGATTAACATACCCATAGGTAATGGCTTACGGACCTACACTGTACTAATCCGGATACCTCCTCTTAAAGTGTGGAAGAGAGACAGCGTTCTACGCCGTGTAGCGCGCCATCTCGCTTGCACAACTGGAATGGAGTCTTACTTTGAGAGTTAGTGGTAGGTAGTCTGTAATGGTTAAGCCTAATGGTTTTGTTATGAGGTACCCATGGTATGGTTGTATAGATGGACATCTGTCGATGGTGGATTACGAGAAACAGGGGATGCATGCAGTGGGGTAGGCATGTAAAAGTTTCGTGGATTAGGTATTGGTTAAAACGAACGGAGAGTGGTGTCATGTATTAAGCTGTAGAAAAGGAATATAATCTATAAAGCTCTTAATGTGTAAAACAATTAGTAGTTATTGCAATACTTAATGTAACATGAACTGAAAGATTTCAAAAAATATTTTTGGTCTCATTGCCATAATGTCATTGCAAGTACGACATATTCCTTCTTAATTGAAGATTGAAGTCTTCAGCTTTTTAACGGATAGGTCAAATAAAAATTTAAAAACATTTGAATGCCAAGTATTAATCAACAATTTGAAATCAACTACAAAAAACGCCGTAAAAACGCTGCGTTCAATCCTCCCAGTACGAAAACACAACAAAATAACATTTTTCAAACATTCGGAAAGGGGTCAAAAATGCACAGTCACAATAGTTAGAGGTAATTGATTGAGATGTTGGCTTTGTGCCGCAGGGGTGCCGGTTCGATTACCGTGCGATGTATGGACCATTGTACTCGTATCAAGTATTTTCGACCGTTTGGGGTGATTTCAAGTGGGTGGGATTTTTATCACGGTATGGACAGACGGAACTGCAAACCTGTTATGATATGATAAGCCGTACTTTCATAAGTTGATCTTCGACAGCCATAAACTCATAACAATTTTGACCGTCTTACTATGTAAGATTGTTGCCAGAATTGTATTAAATTATTTTTAATGTCAAAGTGACTTTAGTGACTTGACCAACTTAAAAAAGGAGGAGGTTCTCCATTCGTCGTAATATTTTTTTTATATAATGCATGGTTACTGATTACTTAAAGACGCCTGGATCGATTTGCAAATTCTTTTTCTACAAATAACCATGTTCAAAATCTATTTTTCTTATTATTTTATCCTTTTGCAGGTCTGCTGGAAGAGATTTCTTAAAGCAATACACCGTAACTTTGTATAATATTTTCCGAAAGCTGTGTTAATTTAAATTATGTGCATAAAATCATTTTATATTGTTTCATTTCTTAAACATATATCGTGTCACAGCATCCAAACACATCTTTAGAAACAAGATGTCGTGTTGTCCTACCATTTAAAAAGCTGTTATTTTTCTTACGAGGGTGGTAGACATCGGTCCAGTCCTTTGGGAGCCAGAGCAAATGGCTTCCATCACGCATAACTGCATGGGGATGTATGTGTGGATGTATGGGTGTTGGGAGATGAGAAATTAACGTTAGATGTAATTTTATTGGGGTTTTAGTTAAATTGATTTAGATGGTAGTAAGTTGTAATGGTAGCATGCGATGTCGTTTTATTTCTAAGGATCTAGACAAACGGAATGCATTTCAAATGCAATCTAACTGTAATTTGCAGTTTGAATGCAGTTGACACGACTGCAATAGAACTGTATGGTCGGTCGTTGCACACTGACGAAACAATCCGTGCCTTTCCAGGAACTAATCTCCGTAGCGATTAGGCTCTAGATAGACGGTGGGTTTGCAGTTGTGTAAAATGCATTCGAACTGCAACTTGTGGCTGGATTGCAGTTGAAATGCGAATTTTACGTCATTCACTATGCGTACAACTTATTTCGGTAAGGTGTAAAAAATACAAAAAATAAATGAGAAACACTCGCTAACAGAGAGCTTTCAACATCGAATGATTTGGTCCATTTGAAGCAACATTTCCAATTTTCACGAGGTCCTTAAAATTTTTCAATTGTATCTGTTGGTTAACCTGAACCCAGATTTCACTATAACATATACAGCTTTATTAACGAAATTCTGTATTTTTCAATATCGGAAATACTAACTTTACGTAATTCTGTATTTAATATCATCAACAAGCAACTACACTTATTCGTGTCGCCGAAATCGAACCGAGACCTCGGCAATATGTCGCCGCATCAAATTATTGGACCTCTCTTACTGCCCACCCCTGCGCGGTGATTAATGATACCAACGACCGCTACGATTAAACATTACTATTATTACACTTGTGTTACCCGTATGTGGAAGAATTACCGTCTTTTACCGACTACGGAAAAGTATGGATGGATTTTCGTAAAGGTAAGATTTTAAGTCATGACCAATATTATGCTTTTTGAATTTCTGACGGGCCTGTTGGTCTAGTGGTTAGTGACCCTGACAGCTATGCCAGAGGTTGTTTATTCGATCCCCACCCAGGATAAATGTTTGTGCGATGAGCACGATCATTTGTTCCCGATTTAAAAGTATAAAAGTATGTTTATCAGTTGTCTAGTACTTACAATACCAGCTCTGCTTAGTTTGAGACTAGATGGCATTGTGTGAAAGTCGTAAAGTACTTATTTATTTTAAGAAAGACGTACCTCAAGTTATCTCTATAGCAAGTAACATTTAAGCACCAAAAAATCGTTCGGTCGTTTTTTCCCGAAATCTGCCGAAGTTTGACATTTGTTTGGAAATGGTGTTTCCCCTTTAGTTCAGTTTCATGGATATGTTAATTATTTGTAATTACACGGCGGGTGAACACTTAATTATTTGTTTAAACGAGGGTACATGATATTTTACCGGTCAGTGACGTCACGCACAGTATTGTAGAATCTGCTGTGGTTTGTGGTAAGTAAATTTCGAAAACTTTTTTTTACAATATGAATTTCTGATTGTTTATTTTTATGTAAGTATCTCGGAAAGTAAGCTCATTAGCTTACTTTGGGCAAAGCCGCGGGAAAAAAAGCTAGTATAAAAAGGCACCTATTGCAGAACAAATCAATTTTTCTCCCAGTATAGAACTTTCTATTTTTAGTCTAACAAAAATATCGAAAACTATACTCGTCCAAGTGACTTCCTGCGAAACAGTTTCCTTTTCGGCATTACACATGAAACCACTTTAAAATTATTGTTGTACAATAGCCACAATAACAGGGGGAGGGGCCTACCATCTCCTAAAGTGAGACTGTGACAGTTGTGGGAGCGGGACGGCGATACATGGCGTAGAGCGGCGTCTCTCTTGCACAACTGCGATAATATTACTTTAAGACGTGATGGTAGGGTGTATTGTATGATTGATTGTTACCTTTTCTTGGCCAACAATGTACTTATTTTATTAGATCGACGCGATATTACACTTTAATATCCGATTTGTGATTTCTTTCTTGTCATTGTGTTATATCTGTGGTTATTTTTAGGTTGTGGAGTATAAATGTTATTGTAAATGCGGTAAAAATGATGACGGTTTTAGTTGTCATAGGTTATTCACGAACTTCCATGTGTTTGAACGATAATAGCCGCATCTAGGATAAAATTAAGAATTAAAAAAGAAATAGGTAGTTTACCTACTGGAAAAAAATTACAACTTCAGTAGCTACTCGAATTTACAACGACTGGTTTCAGGTAGTACAAGTACGCTTTGCCAATTGAGGTACCTACCGGGGTATCTCATCGAGGGCTTTAAGTTTTAGGTCAAAAAATAAGATATTATGATTAGGTAATATAGAAGCATAAATCGTCGGTGTAAAAAAACTTTAAATTGCCTCGTGTACAAAGATCCTTAGCTAACGAATAAGCCACTAGATTAGATGATAAGTCCCATTTCAACCTTCTCTTAATGAAATAATAAAAGACCAGCTTATACGTCCTACCGCTAGGCACAGGCCTCTTCCCATATAGGGAAGGTTTGAGCATTGATCACCACGCTAGCTCACTGTGGATTAGCAAATTCAGATTCCAATATTTGGAATCCA
The DNA here is from genome assembly GCA_941860345.1 of Chrysodeixis includens. Lineage (NCBI taxonomy): Eukaryota > Metazoa > Arthropoda > Insecta > Lepidoptera > Noctuidae > Chrysodeixis > Chrysodeixis includens. The sequence continues at coordinate 2,778,774 of OW796110.1, read as the reverse complement.
GGTTTCCTTACGTTTTCCTTTATCGTCACAATCGACTTACTTGCAAAGTGATAATGATTAATGAAGTTAAAATTACATCGTATTTGGCAAAGGTACTAAAACTGGAAAACGTTTCAAACAAAGTTAATATAGGAACAAATAAATGTATATTATTGGATTACGGACACTTTATAAATAAACTTTGAATATATTCCGTGAATAGAATAATTAATAAAGTGTATTTTAATAATATTCACGTTCTATCCATTTTGGGAACAATTATAAGCTTTATGTAGAAAACAACTTTTAGAGTCCGGACTGTTCTATATTAATTTATGGTTAATCGATTTAGCTCATACGACCATTGCTTATAGCTGCAAAAACATTACTCCTCTCTGACGCAGTCAGTTAAAAGGTAGCCTACGTCTCATCTAGGGTGTCAGCTAACTCTATACAAAATTTAATTAAAATTGCTTCAGCCGTTCGTGCGTGAAAGAGTAACAATCATCCATACTTTCAAACCCTTTTGCGTTTTTATAGACGAGCCCGAATCTAGTTAGTATTTCATACAAGATGCACAAATAAGATATTGTATAGACCCATGATAAATTATAAAAAAATCAATAGATAAATCTTACCCCTGGTTTCTGAAATGTTAATTATAACAAAAAAAAAAAAAATCGTCAATCAAATCATAAGTCAAGCTCTGTGTTGTAAGTTTTATGGTCAACCAATCACAGTCGTGATCAGTTAATTTGACAGCATATTCAATTGCCATCCAGAAACCAAGGATTAGTAATAAGGTCCCTTTTACCCTTTCTTTCTCAACCCTAAAAAACAGTATAACTTATGTATGTAACTTGTAAAACGTAGAAAACATCTGTCAAACATCTTCAGCTGAAAGTCTTAACATAAACTGTTGTCGGTTCTTGTGAATTATTCAAAATTTCATAATTTATCCCCCCTCCCGCCACCACTTGTACATTACGCCCTGTAGAGCATTGAGATGAATGTTTCAGAGAAGCTCAACCTTTCGTGTTATTGTCATTTTGGTGACAAGGCCAAGTGGTATGTTCAGCGGTATATTTGGATATATCCAGGACTGCCGGTTTGGGTTCGATTCTGGTAAACCAAACGTGTTCCCGTTTTTTGCTTGATCATTGAAGGTAAAAAGGTAGGTTATAGGAGGGAAATTTTCAATTGAAATTTTTGGCAAGAGGCTGATGATACATATTCCATAAAGTTATGTTCAAGGAAATTATTTTTATTTATTTTTTTACAAAACGACTCACGCACTAAGGAACTTAATCCTTGTATGGCGGAGGAATTCAGACATTTAATTCACATGCTCAGAGACACCTAGATTCAGAACAAGCATTTGTGGACCACACAAATTCTTGTATGACTTATTCGAAGTATGACCAGACTTTAAACATCTGTGCCTTGCATGGATCGATCCAGCAACACATCGTTCACAAACTGGAGAACTCTACCACTCGAGTATCGTTACTATCAAAATACATCACGAAAAACGTTTGCAGCCTCTGCCCAACATCATTTGTAAGATAATTTTATTTGCATGAGACACCGTTGCGACTATCCTATTGCTTCACGAGTCACTTGTTTCACGAATTTTAGTACAGATTATAAACAATTGAGGGATATTTGATTTCATTTGTAAATACCGGGAAATGTTTGAAGTTATGTTTAATGTATTGTTTTTATTTCCTTTTTATGAGAAATATATTTTGTACTAGAATAGGCCCGCGGTTTTAGCCGCATTCTTCCAAAGTAATGTAGTTTAATGAAAACAGAATGTATTTTCTGAATTTTATTTACGTAAAGTATCGATTTTTGTTTAATATCTATTTGTAGCCTATTTAGTAGTATAAAGCATTCAACTAGGTATATCTGGTTAGTACATTACCAGAAACTATCAGATATCGCTTGAATGGTTAGAAAAAACCCTAATAATAAAAAAATCCATTCGCTTAACAATTATATGAGACTTAAGAAGTCAATTGTTTTTTAAGAAAATCTGTTACCATACGAATTTCAACAATTATTTTTTATTATTTTCACATTCAACAATACGTCTCAAGTATAATATTTTATACACGTCACTAAGACTACTTAAAACGGAATCTTCTTACCAAATATTAGGAAATAATTCTCAAGACTGGGAGCCGATTACAAGCCCATTCAAACTCTTGTAAACAGCTGAGAAGCTTACCTGAAAAGAACAAAAGAAATAATTAATAAAACAATGTAAAAAAACATAAGAAATTACAGAAGGTTTTGGCGTATGGTTCATGTCAAACCTTGTAAAAGGGAGGTTATAAACTTGACCGCTGCGCGCTATGTAAGAAATCTGTGGCAACGTAGCGGTTAAAACTATGAACCGAATTAGATGCGGTTTTTTTTTTGTATTTGAAAACAGATTTAAATTATTTTATGTTTAAGATATAACTTGTCAAAATTGGTTCTGCCATCGTCATTCTTTAAAAAAATCATTAAATTTTCAAATAACCAAATTTGACATCAGTTAATCAATATTAGTATGACAATGTTAATATTTTTCAAATCAATTTATTCCTCAAAAGTTTAATTTCATACGCAAAAGCAATATTTAAAATAAACCGACGCAATAAAACACGTTGCTCATTCAGATACAAATAATAAAATCCACCTTTCTATCACAGTCGGGTGAAATCAAATTATTATTTTCGCTACACATATCCACATATGAAATCACGAGAACTGTAGTGAAACAATCAAAACTTATGTCCCCACGCTACAAGTTTCCTCATTATTATAATAGTGACCTATGTTTGTGTGTGGTCAGTTCGATATAAAAATAAGGTTTCTTTTAAGTGCTTGCTACCCCTGGATCGGATGTTTAAAATGTTTATAACCCCTGTAAGTTTGACGTGTGTATGTCTGCCACGCCAATTACCACTGTAAGCGACGTGTCGCGGGTTCAATTCCCGCGTAAGACAAGAATTTGTGCGATCCACAAAGATTTGTTCTGAGTCTGGGTGTCTTTGTGTATGAGAATTAATGCCTCTAAAAACCCAAGATACAAAGATTAAATTCTTTAGTGCGGGAGTCGTTTAAAAAAATCCTTTCGACAAGTTGCATCACGCGTGAGGTAATTGCTGCAGATGTATTTCTGCAGCAATTATCTCACTTACTAATAACATATCCACCTTTTTTCTCCCATAACAGATTTCCATCACACCAATATTCATAAAAAAACACCTTCTATCTGTACCATCTAAAAAACAACATCACAATAACAAAACAAGGACACATTCGTGAAAACATTGTATCAATACAAGTAACACACACGGGGTTGGTTAGCGCGGCCGCGGCAATTTCAAACTCGATTTAACTGCGGCACAGAGCAGGGCAAGCGAGTTCTGATGTTATAACTAAGCTTTTTGTTTTCGTTTATTTTGAGGTTTAAGTGTTAGAGATATTGCATTTGTTAACTAACTTAAAATAGGGAAGAGAGACTTCCATTTTGACGGGCCTGCTGGTCTAGTGGTTAGTGGCCCTGACTGCGATACCTGAGGTATCGCAGTCAGGGCCACTGCGATTGTGAGTTCGATTCCCACCCAGGATAAAAGTTTGTGTGATGAGTACGATCATTTGTTCTGTGTCTGTGTGTAATTTAACTATAATGTGTATGTTTCTAGAAATATATATGAATTTTTATCAACAATACCATAGTTTTCTAAGCATAAACGCTTAAAAATTTAGCAATTTTAATATAAATCTAAAAACCTAATTATTTTCTTTAATGTTGTTACGAAAATAGCTTCGTTAAATGAATCAACGTTTGTTTGCGGTGACTGCAAGCCAATGTCGTGGCCTCAATACTCTAGATAAGGGAATAAGGCATGACTAACTATCAACACTGAGTATAATATTTACTTTAGATATGTGTGTCAACATTAAAATACTTTGAAAGAGTCAAGAAATAAGTATTTCGTCATTGAGTAGCAGTTGATGGTCGACAAGGCTTGTAGTGTTTCAAGAATCTTTTCCTATGTAATTGTATAGAAATTATTAGTTTTTGACAGGATCGATACATTTAAGCGTTGGTCAGAGTTAGCATCATCATCGTCATTTTCCTTGGGGTCGGCGCAACACGTTTTTTTCTTCCTTTCACCCCTATCAGATGTCACAGTATCATTTACTTCTTTTTCATTTCTATTATTCTTTATACAATCCATTCTTCTTTTCTTGACATCAAAATACCTTACTACAAATACGCAATAATAATTATTTCAAAAAGGGCTTTTTCATTTATACTACTTCATACATACAAAAACAGCTTCTATTTTTTCCCTACTCTGCCCAGAAATAAAAGAGATGGTTTAATTTTTACGCAAAAAAAAAATGGCGTCGCGGTTAATGACCCTTTGTTTCGGCCGCATTGTTCAGACTACCGGCAGACGGTCAGCGTACCATACATACATTTCATACACCCATTCATACATACACTGCAAATATTATAAGCTTTTACAAGTTTTAAGCTTGCGGTTTTGCTTTTAGAAGAATTTTCGTTCATGAATTCTAGCTACGAAAAAAATGTTTAAAATTACAATTTGCGTTTCTTTTATTAGATTTTAGATATATTGTGTTTTAAATTACTTTTAGATACGAGTAACTAAACAATAGAAAATGTGTGTTTTTATTCATCAGCAAAAACTTATGACGATACATTGATAAAACGCATGACGTCTAATTTCAGTCCTCATATCTGCTACATTTTGACGTCATAGATTTCCTCAACTAATAAATAATTTTGATCATAAGATACTAAGTTTCCTAACAGTAAAAAAACAAAAAATACTTGACATTGTGGTTTCGAGTCATTACAGTTGTGACGCGCAGTCTTACTATGGGACACTGTGTTACCCAGTAACATGGGTTGTGGAGGTCAGATAGACAGTCGCTCTGTGACATACGGTGTTCAGCTGTCGGTGAGACTGGGAGCCGACTCTAACTTAGCTTGGTAAATGATAACTCGCGACTTTTTTCCCGTTTAAACAATATCCTACTAATATTATAAACGCGAAAGTTTGCAAAAGTATGGATGGATGTTTATCACTCTTTCACGTGCAAACGGCTAGAGCAATTTTGATGAAATTTCGTATGGAGTTAGGTGACAACCTGAATTAAGACATAGACTACTTTTTAACCGACAGCATCAGACGTAGATATTTTTTTGCAGCTCAAACCGACATTCGTGCGGGCGAATTCGCGGGCAGAAATATAAATCAATGATTTTGTGATCTAGTTTCCAATCTACAAATAGTAATATTATTTCCTGACATAAAAAAGTCGAACTTAGTCAGGAAAGGTGACGGGAACACAATTTTATACTATCGATTTCTTCTGCTCATACCCTAAAACACAACCCCTCATAACAACACCACAAAACTAAAGAAAAACAACCCTTACGTAGTTACAATAGAGTTCAATTTCTATAACATCAAAACATCACATATAGCTTTTCAAATCAAAGGTGTTTCGAACTTTATGGGTCAGTATCTCAAGGGACATTCGACCTTGTTTAAATGACATTAGAGTATATTTTCCTATGTATAACGTAGTGATATAAGTTATTTTGCTATCGAGTGCCGTTCCCCTTCAGTTGGCATTGTAAACAAAACGCCTATTATAATGGACAACGTAGTGTTGTGCTGTTATCGATAAATTGATAACGATAGTGCTGTGCCCATATTTGGTTTGTAATTATTTTGGTAAGGGTTGACTTGATGTAGAATTACATAGTTATGACGTAATGACAATGTGTATGACATATTATTATTTGATAAGTATCTGTAGTACTTGAATATTATATGTAACAACAAGGACTTATATTAATTAATTACTACCAGTAATAATAATTATTCATTCTAAGGTTATCATAAAAACGAATGTGACTTAGTATAACACGTTTTCATAGCTAAAACTTCAATCGAATTTGATGAAATTTTCTATAAAAAATACTTATACGAATATATTATGCTATGGGGGCTAGAAGGGTCCGGCCCTTCCCCAATCCCTGTTAATACTTTTTACGTTAAAAAAACTATTAGTATTTTTTACGAATTATCTGAACTGTAAAATAGAAAGGGAACCTAGAATTTGTTTCGACATTTCTTCTCAGAGAAGTCAGTAAGGAAATGTCGAATCCAGCGAGCTTAAAATGTCTTTAGTGATATAACTATCCTAGCTAAAAAAAACCTAAGGAACTTTATTTTACTACACATTCATTTAATATTCTTGATTTTCCAAAAACAGTGAAATGTTTTTTACTTACTTTAACCAAAATCTACCAAAATTGATATTTCCTGTATGAAAAGTAAACCCAAATTACTTCGAAATTCCAAAACCGCCGTTTTCCATACAAATACAGTCAACAATTCAACAAAAACAAATAAAACTAACAAAACTCCCTGCTTTTCTTAGAAATGTATAATTAATGCTTAATTAAATGCGAAAGGAAACAAATTCACATTTATTTAACATAAGTTGATTTGCATGTGAAAACTTTTACTAAGTAAAACACAAGAAAATAATAAGTTTCGGTTACTCAGTCGAATTTGGGGTACAATCGACCCTACATTTGTGATACGCATTCGTTTTTTCGACACCGGTTTTAGAGGGTTTATTATACAATTATCGTTAAGCTACTAGCTTTTTCTGCTGCTCGCGTAGTTATAGCTGCAAAATATTATCCTTCTTTTACGCAATCGGGTAAAAAGTAACACTTTTGTGTACAGTTGTTTCCACTTACCATATATCTGAAGTCCATGATGATCAAAAAATGATTTTAAAACTACGGTTCACTGTGATGGTTTTCAATGCCGGAAACTGAAAGTGTCTACGTTTGCACAGTGCCTTAGCTTATGAGATACACCTAAGTTCACTGAATGAGGAAAGACGCTAGACAGTAGGAAGCAGGAAAGAGGGGAGGCCTGTACCCAGCAGTGGGTGATTCCGGCTGATAAGATTATTGTGATGATTAAATTTATCAGCCAAAAGAATGAATAAAACGTCGACCAGAAATGCAAAAAATTTAATAAGGTGTAAGACCTCTGTTCTACATAAAAATATGCCTCTGCTTACCAGCTTATTTCGACCTCTGAAGACTTCCCATCATTTCTTAACTGTTGCAGTTTTGAAAGCGAGACAATAGGACATATAACGATATTTAAAAGCTACACAAATATAAAATGTTACCCTTTTTTTTTCAGCTGAATGTACAATAAAAACTTTTGTACAAACTTAATTAATGAAACTGTACCGTATGTTTGTGTTAGCATTGTTTTCCAAATTGATATGATTGTAGAGTAGACTGCTATTTGTATTCAATGTGTTGTTTAAGTGGTCTTGACTTACTTTTGCTTTTCCGGCTTAGTTTTGACGAAGTGGTGTATTTGTAAAGTTTGTGTACAGATTTGTAGACCAAACTTGAGTGAAATGATAGTCATAGACCAGACTGTAAATGCCCCCCATCAGGGCAAAGGTTTTTCCGAATTAATTTATGTGATTTGGCGTTTTCGAATTCTACTTCAAACATTCAGAAACGAACAATATACAACATATCAATACTTCAACAAAAATCAAATTACCAAAATTGAAATATCGATATAAATCACATCACTAATGAATCCAATGTAATCCGAGTCCCTGGACTTATGGTTAATGTATCACGGATATATTAATAAGTGTCAAATACCCTTAATTGGCTATACCATATATCAAAGCAATTAATCAAAAAAGGATGAAATTAAAATGTGGTATTAGCCTAGTGTGCCAATTTCGTGAGGGCCTTGTCTCGTTCCATAAGAGGATTTGTTTGCACAAGGTGCAAGTTCGATCCCCAGCACATTCAAGTACCAATCTGACTTTTTCAAAGTATGTAAATTCTTAATTATTTTAAGACGCTATCGACAAACGATGATGAAAAGACATCGGGATGAAACCTGAATTTCAAATATTGTAAACAATTGTGATTTCAAATATTCACATGTACAGAGACACCCAGCCTCAGAACAAGCATTTGTAGATCGCACAAATTCTTGTCCTACTCGGGGATCGAACCCGCGACACGTCGCGCACAGTGGTAATTGGCGTGATAACCTATACCACTCGGCTATCCGTGTAGTTAGCAGTAGTACATCAACCAAACGATTATATTGCCAAAAATATTAATTTCACTTTTTATCGTAGTGGCATCGCCCCATCACTAAAAGTTAATTGATTTAAAATTAAATTTGTCACGGCAGTCGGAATGGGTATTTTCATTACTAACTCATATTGCTAATTTAATAAATGGGAATACTATACTTTGATGAACGATTTATTTAACAAAGTTTAATTTTTATTGTTCTTTTAATAAGAGAAAGTATACATAAACAAGCTTTTTTATTTGCAATATAAGAATGTTTTGCACTTACAAACTGAATTACAACCACTATTATTTTCTACCAGCTGTACCCGTGACTTCGTCCGCGTGTTTAGTTTTAACAAAAAGCCGGTAATTCGTTTATCTTCCGAAATAAAAGATAACGCAAGGAGAGCAAAGAAACTATTATAAACAGTGTTACGTCGCATTAGAATAGAAAACTTTAAATGTATAGGAATGACATTCCTCTTGTCAGTTCAATACATTGGAGCGATTCGATCAGCGTTATAGAGCTACAAGGATCTTTTGTCACGTGGATGACATTAACATGAGGGCGCTGGTGTGCATGTTCGCAACAAGAATCAACCCAACTGTCTGTCAAGTAATGGTTTATGTATAAGACGGCATTTGTTCCGATTTCGGCCATGTGCAATCATCACAGTTTCAGTGTTTCAGAAGGCACGTAAAAAATGTGGGTCCTGCACCTGATCTCTCTCCACTCGTGTCGGATTGCCGTCCCACCGGGCTATGAGAGTAAAGGAACAGAGGGTGCACCTGTGTTTGCGCGCACGCTTCACCGGTAAGTAGCTGGTGTCATAGTAACACTAGCCGCCGTGGTCGAAATCGGTCCGGAGTCATCATTATTTAACCTTAGGCCGAGTTCCACCACTTTTATAGGAAAAAATATTTAATTTCTTTTCCTATTCCCACGTTATAAATAATCGATCTCCCGAAATTAAATTAAATAAACATTGTAAGTGTGGTTTCAATTTACTTGCCGCTTGTTGTTCGCCACCCTTTCCCTTATTTTTATTGTTGTAACCCTATCTGCTGCATTTTATGCTAATTTTTGAATTCTATAAGTGCTATGGTTGTATATTAGTTTAAGCTTATTGAAGAACAGTATTTTTTATTTACCGACTTTCAAAAGGAGAAGGTTTCTTAATTCGATCGTGTATATGCTTATTTCTTATGTTTGATCGCGAATTACTTCGTCGTTTATAAACCGATTTTGATAATTCTTTTTTGTTGGAAAGAAGACAATTCAAACCTTAGAGAATACACATACACATGGCAAAAGTTCAACTTGCTGGTTTGGCAGCGACTTCAATCAGTATCTACTTGATAATTATGATACTATCGGTTTATTATTAAGTTTTTAGTGCTGTTGTTTTTGAAGTCAGTTTTTTTGTCTTTGTAAAAAATAATTATTAGAACTCGTCTGTATTTTCAAAAATGTCTAATGCTTAAAGTGCTTAAACGTACTTTTACAAAACAAACTACATTTTCTTTTTTTAGATTAAATCATATCCATAATCCGCATCCAAAAACTCGAGTTAACTTTGACACGCTCTTAAACATCTATTTTTAGCTAGAGTACACCTTAAAGTGTCATACAGAATAACACTTAACAGGGATTTAAAACTGAGTATAATTTCAATATTTAGCCGATACCAAAAGTTTTAAAAACTTAAGCAGCATATTATTATCATGTGTATCCATATGTGTCACTATAGCACTTAAATTCACGCCCCATAATTGAAAAAACCGTGAAAATAAATAAATGACAAAATGTGGTTTCAAATTTCGATGTTGTCACATTTCCCCTTTTTTTAGGCTGGTAACCCTACACACCATTGTAAACCATTACAAGATTGGAATAGGGTTGCCAGTAATATATCACGCTCAATTATATTTACAATAAACATTATATTTAATTCGTTATGTCGGATTTTGTAGGGTAGTTCGAAATCGATAAATAATTGAATATGGTTTATGAATTTACAATGTTGTTTTATGGTTGTGTAATATTTTTACTACATGTTTGTCATAATTTTTCTATTGAATAGATAAAACTTTGAAAAACAAAATCATTGGTACTTGCCAGCTGGAGATCGAACCTGCACCTCTTTCATACAAATCCATACATTAAGGGCCCCTTATTCCGAAAGTTTAGGCATTTAACGCACCGAAACGGCTTGCGCCCGCGTTGTCCAGGAGCCCTCGCGATTTGAACTCCGGTGACCTATGGCGGCGGGCGGGCACGCCACAGTATAAATAAATAAATCAGTAGTTCATATATATATTGTGCTAGTAATAAGTAGTAGTTTGCAACAAAAACATAATAATAATTATACTTAGCTTGATGTGCTATCCACTAAACTATTGATTGTCAACACTAATATGTTATGAATGTGTGACTAAGGAAAGCGATGATCATTCTATAGAATTTAAAGAATGGTTGTAGAAGATTTGGTGAGTACTATACAGCGTGGCGCTACCACCCCGACATTAATTTAACATAACCATGAATCATTTGAATCATGATACGTTTTGATATTACGTAAACTGAAAGACTTTTTTTTTCAAACAAAGTAAATAATAAACATCTATCTCAAATTGTGATCACTCTGTGCGAAAGTTCATTCATCAAATAACTTACCTACGACTAGCGGGCTTACGTTTAGTCGGTGCGGCAACGTCGCACGCCGCCGCCCGCGTAGGTACAACAGCTGTGCGCGCCAGCTGGCAACAACGCGTCGCGACTTGTAGGCATAAAATGTCTCATGTTCGATCCGATTTTGGCGGCACAATATCACAAACACAGATCGTACCTAAAGCGAAGGTGTATAGTTAAACATCATAACACGCACTTTTATTTGGTACTATTAGTCCATTAATCACTAAATTTATTTAACTTCATTTATTTTAAAATTTATTTGTTTCCATATAATATAATATACATATAATTTTAAAATTTATTTGTTTGTTCGTTTAATATATACATATTATAGATGATAAATCACACCCAGACACAGAACAAATGATCGTGCTCATCACACAAACATTTGCCTCAGGTGGGAATCGTACCCACGACCTCCGGTTTAGCAGTCAGGGTCACTAACTACTAGACCAACAGGCCCGTCAACTCATATTCTTTGAGTTATACAGTTACAGAGTTGTATAGTGGAAATGAAAATGTTTTATTTATTGGGCATGTATAAATTAAAAAAAAAGTGTTTGGTATTAATAAAATATAATAAAGAACTCAATGATCGCATAATGTATGTCAATGTAGTACTATTATTTTATTTTTAAATATATATTTTTTTTAAATAAGAAATAATAATAAACTTTAAAACTACCACGACAAAATACCACGTGCACTCACTGACACCTTGTGCGTTAAACATCATATAATTCGAAGTTAAACATAATATAATACGAAGAAACATTTAAAAAAGTTGAAATTATAAATTACCAATAAAAATACAAACAATTAAATTGCACAGAAGTGTACTAGTGTCGAGAAGTGTGTGCTGCAACAACGAGCCAATCAGGACTCGCCTCTGTGACGCGTCGCTCTGCGTCATGCCAAGGGCCAATCACAGGCGATAAACCGTTCCCTGCGCCCGCATGCACCGGTGCATTGACCCGATGAGACCCAAAAAACGACTTCTGCGCATGTCAAGGCTAGCGCTCAAGATCCGTGCCGATAATTATAAGCTATCGGTTTCATACATTTTTTTCATTTAATAAAAATAAATACATTTAGTTTCGACATACCCCGCGCCGAGTGTCGAAACTAAATGTATGAAACCGATAGCTAACCCAGGCGTGGCACACGCGGCACGGCGCGCGGGGCGCGCGGGGGCGCGCTGCTTTAGTGTCGACGGTCTGTGCGACGCGCCGCCGCGCCGCGCGGCCGGCTTATTTCTACCTACTAAACACATCGCGACGACCATAAACCGTGATATTGTACCTACCTGAAAGTGGTATCGGTGAGTTGTGATCGATAGCCATGTTTAATTTCTTTCAAATCTTATACGTAATAAAATAATGTAATAATAAAATCAAAACACAATATTAGTAAGTACATCTCCTTGAATTTGACCAGGATGGAAATCTGCACCTTATAAAGGTGAATATTCCCATTATAGATTTTAAATTCTATACACACTGACTTCTCGTTGCTCTGTGTATAGAAGTAATCATATTGTGACGTATTTATAGAATAAGTACTTACGCAATACACTTTCGGATTATCTTCACTTCAGACAACCTTATTTTCTTAATTTTGTTTTTTTTATTTACCATTTCAATCACTTACGTAAATTTGTGGTCGCGAGCAAAAGTTGCATAGGTCCTACCTCGATGGCGTCCGGCCGGACACTGGCACCGAGCGCGCGGCGCGCGCGAGCACTTTTCACGTATTTATTTTATTTAAAAAAAAAATAAGCGCCATATTAAAATTCTATCCAAAAATATCCCTGGCAAATCAGATTAGTAAATGAAATGTTAAATTTATATAAAATTACGTTCAGTCAAAGTCTTGTAAAACTAAAAATACTTCTAAAATCGACCTTACTTCTGAATTTTTTTTTATCGAGCAAAATGTTAAATAATTCGTTTCTATCCAAAAAAGTCACTAGATAAAGCATGTATCTGTACTATATATTTTTTTAAGAATTTAAATATGGTGATTTCTCTGAAAAAAACTCGATCTAGAAACGTAAATTTCGAATAAGGGGCCCTTAAACCACTAAGCCACCACGATATATTAAAAAACTTTAATTACAATTCAAAGTTACTTAATAATATTCCAACGGTTTTGTGGTCTATTTAGCAACAAAATGTGGCATATAAACTCCTAAACAAATAATATAATATGAATATATTTCGTAAAGAGACTGAAAATAGACGAACATTATAATTATTAAACCACAAAGACACAATTCAGAAAGAAGATAATAACGACTTAGTTTACCATATAAAAGATCATTTTGAAGAGATTCATCATCATTCATAGTCATCCTGTACTATCATAAATTCGTTAAATAATTACGATTTTGTAAATCACTCCCGGTGTCTAGAAAGCTGATCAATTGAATCTGCTGTCAAATCGACTAATCACGACTGTGATTGGTTGACCATTGAACTTACAACCAATCACAGAGCTTAACATGATTCGGCTGATGAATAGCAATTTTTTGTGTTGATCAGCGTTTGAGAAACCAGGAGTATGTCTTGCTAAGGGATATTATGATACCCACGGTGGAAAACAGATGAAGTACAATAGTTGATCTATTAAAATTTTAATCACGTTTTTTTCTGTGGGAAATCATCAAATGACCCCGCCCGTTGTGGGTGCAACGGGAGGGAGTGTCAGACTTTTGCTGACTAAAACCCACAATGTTCTTGCTGGAGCCCTTTGAGTGCCGGGCGAGCGGTAACACTCATGAACACCCCGCAGCCCCGGCAAAAGCCTTGCTTGGTACCTCAAAGCAGTGTTTCTCTAGACCACGTCCAGTGTCGTCTCGCTACAACTGCCACAATCTTACTCCTAGACATTCTGGTGTGAAGATATCATAAACTGGCGTAAGTTGACTCGTCAGTCATCAGTTTAACTGGTAGGCCATTTGTCGGTTACACGTAAAACCCTATAACTATCCTATCCTACTAACATAATAAAGGCGAAAGCTTGTAAGGATGTATGTATGTTTATTACTCTTTCACGCTCTAATGACTGGAGCAATTTCAATGAAATTTAGTATGGAGTTCGCTGACACCCTGGATAAACACACCGGCTACTTTTTAACCTACTGCGTCAGACGGTGGTGATGTTTTTGTAGCTCTAACCGCATTCACGCGGGCGAAGTCGCGGGAAACAGCTAGTAGTCAATACTGTTCTAAGGTGAGTCAACAAACCAGATACAGTTGCCTTAGATGAATCATACCCATTCAGAGAAAAAGCTAATAACCATACCTCCGTTTTGTTACTTCTCGCAATTTAAAACGAGTTTTTACCAACTGTGTTTAAAATAAAGTCTTCCTATCGTATGGTTGATTTATAACCTGGTGTCAAAGTTTGACCCGCCCGTAGACCTCTGACGTGGTGACACACACCCGCGAAACATTTTATAGTTTGCCGGTTTCCAAAGTAATAAAGAGATCCACTGGTTTCTTAAATACTGAACAATACAAAACTGTCTTGCGTTATCAAATCTTAAGCTAAAGGTTGATTAATTAAAACCAAATCAAATCAAAATCATGTATTGCAACAATAACCAGAAAATATCAGTTATAATGCGTTAACAGGCACATTAGTAACGAAAAACTGTCGGAACTGTTAGCGCTCACCTCCCTATCATAGTCGTGACATACGATAACAGATTAAATTGAACAGCCATCTAAATATGTTTTAAGTTTGACTAAAACCTATTTCATCCGTTACGCAGTTGGTTTGAAATGTTTTTCAAACATGAAAGTGTTTGGAACTTCTTTGACAAACAAAAATAAATTATTGCTGTCTGCCATTTTAAACAGCTCTTACTAACACGTATTAAAGTCAAATATTTTTGATCACAATAATGAATCTTTAATAAAGATTAAAAAAAATGAATCTTTACACAAATTTCTAAAAGTGTAAAGAAAAGAAAATCTTAAAATTTTCTAATTTCCCGATCATTTTATATCTCAGTTAAATATTAGCTTTAATAAATAAAAGCAACTCCTTGCCCCTGATTCTGACATCTAGTTTTAAAAGCAAAATAATAAAAATTAGTCTAAACAGCGGCTTTCAAGGAAAAGGTGGAAAAGCTTTCGCGAGAGCTTATTTATTATTTAAAACATTTTACGTAAAGATACATTTTACTTTTGAGCTTCTTCGCTATGGAATTAGACATGTCTTGAAAGTTTCTTGTCAGTCAATGTTTATTAAAAATGTATTCTAAAAATTGCTAAATATACTACGATTATAATGTCTACTACACTAGTATACCTAGATATATAATATGAAACAAGTACCTAGAACCAGTGCTGTGTTATCCATAAGGCACTTTAGACCAGTGTCTAGCTAGGGCCACTGTGACAAGTGGCCCAGCACACCCGATTAAAAAAGAAAAAAAAGGACAATGTGTGATCCCACAATGTATTTAAAGGTTTTAAAATTGACTGAACGGATAGCCGAGTGGTTTTAAAATTGATCACCACGCCAATTACCACTGTGTGCGACGTGTCGCGGGTTCGATCCCCGCGTAGGACAAAAATCTGGGCGCTCTACAAATGCTTGTTCTAAACTTGAGTGTCTTTGTGCATTGAGTGTCTGAAATGAATGAAAGCCCCCGCGATACAAGAATTAAATTCCTTAGTGCGTGAGTCTAAAAAAAAATAACGAAAAAAAAAAAAAACATTTTTTCCCTATCAGCTTATCAGTAACTGAAAAAGTACTCAATTATTTACTTCTTCGTCCTTGTCGACAAGTAATGTGACTTTGAATTGTCGCTTAAATACATTGAAACAATTCGTCAGCGTTACAGTGAGCTGACAAGTAACTTGTGTACAGGCCCGGGTGCATTTCCTTTCTGTCAAACCACGTTATCCTCACTATCTCATAAAACCATGGCTTACCCACCAATAGCATCAGTTTAAGAGAACCATAAAGTCTGTAATTCCTTTATAGCGTCCACCCGAAGTTTAATATTTCCTTACAAGCTTTATGTATTTGCGAATACAATGAGTTTTATCATCGTCTTAACGATTTTTCTCGTAAAATACCTCTTAAACTCGGTTTATACACGCTCGTTTTCATATTAAAGTTTTTTTAAGTCAAGTCAGAGAAAAATATTAGCTTCTGTCAAAATGTATGTTAGTTTTGATGGAATGTTTTGATTTAACTGACTTAGAAAAGAGGAGATAATTTATTTGATTGTGTCTTACCGCTACTCTTTTAAATAGGTAACTTTGATGATTAATTTTATTTACAATTTTTTCCTTAAGTCTCGTCTAATGTAAATGCCACATATTTTACTGGTAGAAACTGCATTCTAGTAAAGATTTTAATAGTCTTAGGTTTTTGGACCTGTATCCTAAATAAGCTTCTAAAAAGAAGCAGGTCTATTCTCATAAAGCAGCTTTCCCGTGAAAAATATACATATGTAACTGAATATGTCATTCTCCTAGCTTATTTTCTGGGCCGAAATTTCCGTATAGAGAAGAAGAAAAGAGATATTAATTAAGTTCAATAACCCCACACTTAGACCAAGCCCAAGTTAACAATACTAATTAGCGAACATTCCCACACGTTCAGCGTAAAACAAAATGGCGGCTAACAGCGAATTAAAAGCAATAATAACAGTTTATGAAGCGACGGATAATGCTCATTAACACTAACATTCTACTGTTTGGTGTTAACATGTCGTAAGATAGTGCAGAAGTATATGTTGGTACATGTGGAGTTACTTATTTAATTACAATCTTGAATAGTTATAATTGAGAAATATATCGTTGTCACGTGACCAAATGCTGTCTGATATACGAATAATATCTATACGAATTTTAATTATACATTTTATGGAGTATGAGATTCAAGAAAAGTCTGTCGGGGCTGCGGGATATTCGTAAGAGTTATCGCGACCCCGGCACTCAAAGGGCACCAGGAGGAACATAGTGGGGTTTAGGCTGTTAAAGTCTGATGCTCCCCCTCCCGCATTTTTGCTGACAGAATTGATAGCAGTGAAGTTAAAAGCCGGAAAAAAAAACGGTTAAAAAGAGGTTTGTCTGTGTGACTCTCGAACGGATGGACCGATATCATTGCAGTTTGTATTTCGTGAAAGAGAGTTTCTTTGCGGCGGTTCTGAGCCATTACTCTAGTTCTACAGAATTTGTTTAACTGAAACGCATAAATATTTTGTCAGGACCAAATTTACGAATATACTCAATAAAAAAACGCAATTTATTATCTTAAGACAGATATAAAATTATATTAACCATTTTATATCTTACCTATTTGCTGCTCATAAACCCAATATCAAAGTAGACTTGTCCTTCTGTTCTTAACTATCACATGGTTAAGTATGCTTTGTAAAGACTGCATGTAAGCTCGTATCAAATTAGAGTCGCTAAAACATACCTCACACATCCGTCTTACTCATACAAACTCATGCAAGATTAACGGAATTATGTAAATGTGTGGTTAGACTGTTTATTTGACTAACTATTTATAGATTGGACGTGGGTTGGTCAAATGCAGTTTTATTTACAGTAAGAAAAGTGTACCTACATTATAACACCCGAATTCCAGGTAAGTTAGCCTTATGTGTCAGTATGCCTTTGTTATTGTAAAGTGGAAACAAACAGACTTTATTCGTTTTTTAGCATACAATATCAGGAATTATGGCACAACAGCTACAGGAACTTTTTCTAAGAAATCTACTTGCTAAAAAAGGAACCCATTCATAGGCTGGTATTTATCCAATCAACAAAGGTGTACCTTCAAAATCGTTTACTCCATTCTTTAAAAATCGAAAAAAAAACACAATATTCTACAAACTTAACTTCATATCTCATCATATTTACTTGTCGTAACTTAGTCAACAAGATTCGAACTTGTTACTAAATCACCTTTAATCACTGGTCCTCTGGGCCTATTACAAAGCACTCAATATCGTGTAGACTATCAAAATGTGATTTGCATGGCTAATTTGATACGAGGGATCTTTGGATAACTTCGGGATCTGTAGGCAATTTCGCAGGTACAGGTTATCTTTCGTTTTTATTGATATTTTAGTCATTAGGAACAGTAAAAATGAATATTAATGATTCATCCATGACTTGCACACAACGCCATCTAGTCTAAGCTAAACTTAGCTTAGGCTTTTTGCTTGACTATGCAAAGCTTGTGATATAAGTACTAGACAATTGATAAACATACTTATGTATATACTTCTAAACACATATACAACGTGTAACGGAAATAACGCACATCCACAGACACCCCAAAAAGAATATCCTTTTTTATCCACAATTAATGTATTGAAACATTTTTATAATTTTCTTAGATATTTGTTTTTATTACATATTGTCAGAATAATTTGTACAAATAATTGGCAAAACGCGTGGGTGTGTGAAGTGTGAACCGCTGTGAATTGCTAAAGCCTTATTGCATCGACTTAAGGCTCATTTTCGTTTACTTCGAGTGCTTTATGAAAATAGTGTCTACAATTTAATTATTTCTAAATAAATTTTTGGTAAAAAAAAAATATTTATTTTTATTAATGAAATGGATTCTGTTATCGATTCTGAACAAAGTAGTTTCCGGATGTGCGTTAATTATGTTACACGGTGTATATTACACATAGACACAAAAGAAATGTTCGTGCTCATCACACAAACATTGTGCTGGGTGGGAACCGAACGCACGACCTCTGACATAGCAGACAGGGGCACTAACCACTAGACCAACAGGCCAGTCATCATGTCATGTCAACAGATTAATCATAAAGATGTTCTACGTCAATTTATCTCTACCTGAAAGTGAGAAGAAAGGCAGAAGTGATAAGACTTATCACCATCTAAAAACTTAACATCTCAACACTAAGAGCCACTCAAAATTGAGTCGAGACTGAGTAAGAGCCGACATAACAACCGAAGTTTATATTTAACCAAACCCTTTTAGTAAGTAAGGTATCGAGGCAAAACTAACTACATTGTTATTACTAAACTTTCGCGAGTTAGGGAACAAGTTTTTTGCACGACAAAGATGTATGTATAAAGTTTTGTATACAAGTTATATATGTATAATATGTATATAGCTATAGTAACTGTTAGTGGAACTTTAACCATGTATTCTTATACCTTTAGGGGACTCTTATAGTAGACTGTTGCGGATGTGTAAGCAAGACGGTGCGATACATGGCGTAGAGCGGCGTCTCTCTTCCACAACTGCAATAGTCTTGTCTTAGAGAAGCCTAAAAGTCTCGGAATATATTTTTAAAACTATACTTACAGTAACTAAATCTATACAAATACATACATAACTTGTGCTGCTGCTGAATTTGATTCAATTTTTTATTGCAATAAATATTACTTGATTTTAAATTTCTCATTGCTACGCGAAGATATTTTATATTTCTAAATACATACCTATTATAGATGAATTACACCCAGACAGAACAAATGATCGTGATCACCACACTAACATTTGTCTTGAGTGGGAATCGAACCCACGACCTCCGGTACAGCAGTCAGGGCCACTAACCACTAGACCAACAGGCCCGCCAGACAACTCTTTTACAACTGCTTTAATACTTTAAGACGTAGGTAGGCAGGTAGGTTCACAGAACACATGAGACTTTCAATACATCCTAAATACCTGTACCTATCTTTACAGCAGTCGGTTTTGAAGTAAGTATTAGATAAGACATCAATATCGGAGGTATATCGCGTAACATACGTGCAATGAAATAACTTATGTAGTCGACGCGATCCCGAATGGTTCGGGTAGGGCTGGCAGCGAAGAGAAAATATTTTATAATAAATAAAACATTTATTCTTGTTTTGTGAAATAATTTGAATTATATTGTGAAAAAAGCCTCAAAAAGTCTAATTGCCTAAAGACGTTTAAAGAGAATAGAAAATTTCAAATTTATTGAACCACATTCCCTCTCAGCATGAATTGGTAAAAATGATGTTTAGTTTCGAAGTGTATTTGTTAATCAGTATAAAATCAAAATTAAATATTATTATTTCCATTAGCCCAAAAAGGCTTTTTGGAAACGCTAAAATTACAAGTTAGTGACGGTAGGTGCAAGGTTCCAAATGTAACTCCTATAGCCGTAGTTTTTGGAGAATCATCATTAACAAGCATGTATTTAGATGGATGGACACGTTTACAACAGCTTAACTACTACTTAAATTTAAAGAGTAGGTATGACTTCAACTTAGTCGAGAAACTCATCGACTCACTATAATCAAAATAAATACTATAAAAATTCTAGTTATGACAAGTGACAGCCCTATTCCTCCTACGTACGTTATAGGACAAGTTTATTTATTTTGTCATGAAGACGTAAACGTGATGCGTACCGACTGAATACATTACTATTTGCTAAGCATACCTATAGTTTATTATATGTATGTATGTACATATAGCTAACTCAAAAACCTTGGTCTGTAGGCGCTTCTCCTCACGCTAACGCTGTACGCTCCAATGTATTGACCAGACAAGTCACAGTCACGTCACGCGACTAAAAGGTATGTCATTCTCATATGTTTAAAGTTTTTTTTTATAAATTTTTGATTTTAATACGACGTCAAAGGCCTTTTGGCCGCATGAACAGAAAACATTTTTCAATCATTTTGTTTTTTTTGAGCAGCAGAGGCTTGGAATATTATTTTGTGTAAGAAGTTAATATAGGACTTTATTTGAATTGTTACGATTTCCATACATATAAGTCAAGTCTATTTTCCTTAAGTGATATATCTATCGTTAACAATTAATACCACAGTTCATTTAATTATAGGCCGCTGTTATGATCATACACATTTTCTTTAAATACACTTTCTTTTATTTTTACTGTAACGCACTCGTACTGCATTATAACAAAAACAGGGATCAAACTTCAAAGAGTGAACAATAGAACAGACCACACGGTTACGAAATAAACTTGCAAAAACATAACTTATGCCGTCGACATAAAGTTGATTTTACGTTAAATTCTAAGACGGCGCGGCGTCATTTCGTATCTTGCGTTAGCAATTGACAGCGTAAATTGCACAATAATCGCTGTATTTTTTTTAATTCATGTGATTTTTTCAAGTAATTCGAATTTGTAATTTGACAGCAATTGCTATTGCTCTGCTTTTGCTATTTACGTAATACCGCCGCTCGATTCCGACAACACTTAAGGAAGAGTAAACATCGCATGTTTATTTCAGTTATTATAAACAGTTTTATTTGAGAACTTCCGTTCAAAGTTAACTTTGTAGAACTATAAACGTGTCCAGTTAACCAAAGTCTGTATTTAACTGTAGAGTTTACTATAGTCGGTATATCACTACATAGTAGGTATGAAACGTCATTTCCCGCTGTCAAACTATGAGGCAGACAGACTTTAAAACTATGTAATAGATTTTAATGCGGTTTTTTTATTAGATATGTTT
This sequence comes from Chrysodeixis includens, assembly GCA_941860345.1. Lineage (NCBI taxonomy): Eukaryota > Metazoa > Arthropoda > Insecta > Lepidoptera > Noctuidae > Chrysodeixis > Chrysodeixis includens. Next base: position 2,757,422 of record OW796110.1, on the reverse strand, counting down.
GAAGAAGAGGGTTCATAGGTATAATACAATATTGCACCCGTGCGAAGCTGGCGGGTCGCTAATCTCGACTAATAATGTAAAGAATCAAAGTTTGTGAGTTTGTCACGATGCGGTTAAGTTAATTTGAAAATTATTTTACCAATAAAAATCCACGTTAATTGTGAGTGTTTATAACAAAGCTATTAACCCGAAAAATAAAACCCAAAGAAGTTGGCACGTTTTAGCTCAAAACGTAAATGTGGGTATGACTTTTACTTTCCATTATACTCGTATTTAAATCTGGTTTCCCATGAGGAAACTCAAAATCATGTTGTTTTTAAGGTTCCGTATCCAAAGGAAAAAATAAAAACGGAACCTGAATAAGGCTCTGCTGCCTGTCCGTCTATCACCCGGTTGAATCTTATAAATCACAAAAGCTAGACAGTTACAATTTTCACAGATGTTTGAATTTTCGTTGCCGCTAACTAAAGTCAAGGTTAAGCAACGCTTCTGGCGGCCATAAATTGGATGGGTGACCCACATTTTTTTTTCTATAGGTTAATTGTAGAGAACCATTTTTATAGTAAGAACGATTCACACTTGGTCGGCTTTTTAAATGTATGAAATTCCCTATCGTCTTGTATTCCATGTATATCTAAATTCGGTTTATGAAGGAATATAATATATAATACATCAAGTCTATATGACGGCTTCGTTTTATATTCTGAACGCAAATTTGATGAAAAAAATACAGTTTCCTCTCACTCCTGAGTTTTGAGAATTAGGAAGCTGCGTGTTATAAGATTTAAGCGGGCAAAGATTTAAATCGTAATGGCAATTATTAATAATAGTAACCATATCAGTCTTAATAATAGAACTAGCCATACTATGGGATACTGTTTCACCCTGTAGATTGGGTTGTGGAGGTCAGAAAGGTTGCTTTAAGGAAAACCAAGAATTGTAGTGGATCTAGTACAACCAGAATCCGACAAAAAATTGCTTAGAAAAAAAACATTAAGAATATCAAATCAAGCCTTCCTTTACATACCACTTTTACCTATCTTGTGCACTTCTCCTCCAGGAGCTTCTAATAAAATAAGTTATATTATCAACCCAACATGCTCTCATCTATCTTTTTCTCTACCTTTCCTTCATTTATTTAGTTTCAGTGACTGCAAAACAGCCTTATTCGCCTTAAACGAAGAAAGAAAACAGTAACAAATATACTGCCGTTCCGGGAGCGAAACCACACTAGACAGTACAACGCCATCTAGTTTCCACAATTGTAAGTAATAATTGGTAGAAGCTCTCAGATCGCCTGCAGTTTCCAACTCGGCGCGTATTTGCTTCGCCGTAGCGTTGAGATAAAGTATACTTAACATTTTATATTCATTTGAGCGACATCCCTCACTAGAATCAACATCCTTTATTATTACCATAATGTCAATTCTGTTCAGGTTCTTGTTTAATTAGGTTTTCTTTCGCGCGGCTTTGGCTTTTATTAATTAAGTAGTTCTTGTGTTCATTTTAAAAAGCTTCTTGATTATTTAAAGGCTGTTTCAGCACAAAGACTTCTTTTTTCCATCTCTGTCTAGATTTTTCTTGTCAGGTGATCAAAATTTGTTCGGAAGAAGAATTTTCTTTGTAAGTGGATACAAATGTGGATTTTTTTACTGCTTGTTTGAAGCGTATTTGACATTTTTTCATTAGATCTCTGCAGTTAGTCTGACTCACCCCTGGTTTTTCAAACGCTAATCAAGAAAAACATTCGTTAATTGTCAGTCAAATCTCATGTTAAGCTCTGTGATTGGTTGTAAGTTTTATGGTCAACCAATCACAGTCGTGATCAGTTGATTTGACAGCAGGTTCAATTGATTACTCGTCCTAAAACCGGGGGTTATTTTTATGCAAAGGCAGGGCAGTATATATTAAAATTATGTCCAGCTATAAGCTCGTTGTATGTATTATTCTAATTTTTGTCACAAGTAGCGATCGAACTCGCATATTGACCGTAGCTGGTAAAACTATAGCCAGCTTACTACAGTCTACCTAGTCCACAATAAAAGCAAGTTTAAACCGCTTCAAACCAGCTAAGCGCCAGTTTGAACCGGTTAAGGGCCCCTTATTCCGAAAGTTTAGGCATTTAACGCACCGAAACGGCTTGCGTCCGCGTTGACCAGGAGCCGTCGCGATTTGAACTCCGGTGACCTATGGCGGCGGGCGGGCACGCCACAGTATAAATAAATAAATCAGTAGTTCATATATATATTGTGCTAGTAATAAGTAGTAGTTTGCAACAAAAACATAATAATATACTTAGCTTGATGTGCTATCCACTAAACTATTGATTGTCAACACTAATATGTTATGAATGTGTGACTAAGGAAAGCGATGATCATTCTATAGAATTTAAAGAATGGTTGTAGAAGATTTGGTGAGTACTATACAGCGTGGCGCTACCACCCCGACATTAATTTAACACGGTTAGGACTAGTAACCATGAATCATTTGAATCATGATACGTTTTGATATTACGTAAACTGAAAGACTTTTTTTTTTCAAACAAACTAAATAATAAACATCTATCTCAAATTGTGATCACTCTGTGCGAAACACAGCGAAAGTTCATTTATCAAATAACATACCTATACTCCATTTGTTTAGGTAATTAACTAAATGTAAACAATTTTGGTATGTCTTTTAAACAAAATGTGATCTTGAAAAAGTAAAATACGTTTTATAACTTGAAATACATTCAGATTTTCTAAAACTATAGTTATTTGATTTGTAAGTAGTAATATCCAAATTAAAAATTACTTTTTTGGTTAAAAAGTAACGCCAAGATTGTTTACATTTAGTTAATTACCTAAACAAATGGAGTATACGACTAGCGGGCTTACGTTTACTCGGTGCGGCAACGTCGCACGCCGCCGCCCGCGTAGGTACAACAGCTGTGCGCGCCAGCTGGCAACAACGCGTCGCGACTTGTAGGCATAAAATGTCTCATGTTCGGTCCGATTTTGGCGGCACAATATCACAAACACAGATCGTACCTAAAGCGAAGGTGTATAGTTAAACATCATAACACGCACTTTTATTTGGTACTATTAGTCCATTAATCACTAAATTTATTTAACTTATTACTTTATTTAATTTATTTAGGTATTTTTAATAATTTAATTTCAAACTAAAGGAAATGATAAATATCTTCGGACACTATCCACACACGGCCATCTAATCCCAAGCTAAGCAGAGCTTGTGTTATGGTAATCAGACAGCTGATAATCATACTTATATATTTCTAAATTTCTAAATATATACGTATTATAGATAAATCACACCCAGACACAGAACAAATGATCGTGCTCATCACACAAACATTTGCCTCAGGTGGGAATCGAACCCACGACCTCCGGTTTAGCAGTCAGGGTCACTAACAACTAGACCAACAGGCCCGTCAACTCATATTCTTTGAGTTATATAGTGGAAATGAAAATGTTTTATTTATTGGGCATGTATAAATTAAAAAAAAGTGTTTGGTATTAATAAAATAGATATAATAAAGAACTCAATGATCGCATAATGTATGTCAATGTAGTACTATTATTTTATTTTTAAATATATATTTTTTTTAAATAAGAAATAATAATAAACTTTAAAACTACCACGACAAAATACCACGTGCACTCACTGACTCCTTGTGCGTTAAACATCATATAATTCGAAGTTAAACATAATATAATACGAAGAAACATTTAAAAAAGTTGAAATTATAAATTACCAATAAAAATACAAACAATTAAATTGCACAGAAGTGTACTAGTGTCGAGAAGTGTGTGCTGCAACAACGAGCCAATCAGGACTCGCCTCTGTGACGCGTCGCTCTGCGTCATGCCAAGGGCCAATCACAGGCGATAAACCGTTCCCTGCGCCCGCATGCACCGGTGCATTGACCCGATGAGACCCAAAAAACGACTTCTGCGCATGTCAAGGCCAGCGCTCAAGATCCGTGCCGATAATTATAAGCTATCGGTTTCATACATTTTTTTCATATAAATACATTTAGTTTCGACATACCCCGCGCCGAGTGTCGAAACTAAATGTATGAAACCGATAGCTAACCCAGGCGTGGCACACGCGGCACGGCGCGCGGGGCGCGCGGGGGCGCGCTGCTTTAGTGTCGCCGGTCTGTGCGACGCGCCGCCGCGCCGCGCGGCCGGCTTATTTCTACCTACTAAACACATCGCGACCATAAACCGTGATATTGTACCTACCTGAGAGTGGTATCGGTGAGTTGTGATCGATAGCCATGTTCAATTTCTTTCAAATCTTATACGTAATAAAATAATGTAATAATAAAATCAAAACACAATATTAGTAAGTACATCTCCTTGAATTTGACCAGGATGGAAATCTGCACCTTATAAAGGTGAATATTCCCATTATAGATTTTAAATTCTATACATACTGACTTCTCGTTGTTCTGTGTATAGAAGTTATCATATTGTGACGTATTTATAGAATAAGTACTTACGCAATACACTTTCGGATTATCTTCACTTCAGACACCCTTCTTTTCTTAATTTTGTTTTTTTTATTTACCATTTCAATCACTTACGTAAATTTGTGGTCGCGAGCAAAAGTTGCATAGGTCCTACCTCGATGGCGTCCGGCCGGACACTGGCACCGAGCGCGCGGTGCGCGCGAGCACTTTTCACGTATTTATTTTATTTAAAAAAAAAATAAGCGCCATATTAAAATTCTATCCAAAAATATCCCTGGCAAATCCGATTAGTAAATGAAATGTTAAATTTATATAAAATTACGTTCAGTCCAAGTCTTATAAAACTAAAAATACTTCTAAAATCGACCTTACTTCTGAATTTTTTTTTATCGAGCAAAATGTTAAATAATTCGTTTCTATCCAAAAAAGTCACTAGATAAAGCATGTATCTGTACTATATATTTTTTTAAGAATTTAAATATGATGATTTCTCTGAAAAAAACTCGATCTAGAAACGTAAATTTCGAATAAGGGGCCCTTAAAACTAGTTTCGGGAGCGCCATATTCGAAAAATTACCATTTTGAGGCATCATGCAAGTTTAAAATCAATTATAGTCTGATGCCGGCTCAGAACTTTAGGAGGGGGGTTGGGGGGCAAAGCATTACACTTTATAATCCTTTGGGGATATGCAGATCGATAGTAAGCGTAACCTTTTAGACTATTTCGAAGCTGGAAATTGCTTTGGGAAATAAGGTTTTCTAGCTAGTCTAAGCTTATTTAGACTACTAGCCAAACGCCCCAGTTTTGCACGAGTGCAATACTGATGTATTATACATATAAACCTCCCTCTTGAAACATTCGGTCTATTAAAAAACCGCATTTAAATCCATTGCGTAGTTTTAAAGAGCAAAGTTCTCCCCCAGACCCTTCCACGATTATCTGTGGAACCACTTGGAGCCTGTGGGACACAATAGGCTACGAAAAAAAAGTTTAATATCTAAGTATTTATACGGATGGACAAACTGACAGCGAAAAGCGACTTTGTTTTAAACTACGTAGTGACAAATACACCTACTCATAATGCATTTTCAATACACAGTATAAAACAAAGTCGTTTCTAACTGTCATCCCTATACAAATAGATCTATTTGCATCTTTGAAACTGCGGAAAACTACTATAGGTAATTGATAAGGTAATTTTAATAGAAGTGATTCGAGAAGGTTTATTTGTTCAGTACAGTAACTTTCGTGAGAATGATTCATACTTGAACGATGCAACGGTTTACTCACGCGTATTTATCGGGATAGCACGACTAGTTTCGGACCCAACCGGAGTCCTTAATCATGAGCTGACGCGGCGGCGGGGTCGCTAGTCGACTTTATATGTATAAAACATCAGCATTGCATCATTTGCATCCGTTAGTTACTCTCATATAATAAAAATCTACTACCAAGGAATTTGATCGTCACCACACATAACATTGGTATTTAAAATGTTACTCAGATAACCAGGTGCGCAATACCACGGTAATATACGTAAGCGTTCTAAGAAAACTGAACATGAATGAATAATACAATAAATATATACTGACTGATAACGATACTGTAATTATTCAAACAAGGTAACGCGATACAACAGTTGATATTTAAGAATTTTGTCTGTTGCAAGAAATTACTGACAAACTACCTATGGGATTTACAAACAAATAAATATTTCACGACTTTCACACAACGCCATCTAGTCTCAAACTAAGCAAAGCTTGTATTATGAGTACTAGAGAATTGATAAACACACTTATCACAAAAACATCCATATTATAGATAAATTACGTCCAGACACAGAACAAATGATCGCGCTCATCACAAAAACATTTGTCCTGGGTGGGAATCGAACCCACAACCTCTGGTATAGTCAGGGCCTCCAACTACTAGACCAACAGCTTAGCAACAAAATTTGTACCATTTTGCGATGTTACAAATTTCAGTACCCACGCCACGCTAGCACGTAAAATACCGAATATATAATTCAGGTGGACTTTACGAGAACGTAACATGTCTTACTGGTTCTTGAAACCCATCATGTTAGCTGACAGGCCCTTTGATGTACGGCTTATGTAGCGAAAGCCTGGAGGCAGGAGTAGTCAGGGTTAAAGGATTAATTGTTATACATTATTGTTGCTGTGATTTTTTCGTTGTTATTTGTGAGAATAAAGATAATTTTAAAATTGAAAAGTCGAAAGTAAGATTGCCATCGCTATCCTGAAATTTGGAAAATATAGGAAAACGAACTGATGCCCGCGAATTTGTGTGCGTAAAAAAAAAAATAGGGATGAAAAATAGATGTTGGCCGATTCTCAGACCTACTGAATGAAAATATTTTTTTTTAAGAAAATCGGTTAAGCTGTTTCAGAGGAGTACCGTAACTAACACAACACTAACAATAAGATGATAAGTATTTATTTTTCTTTTGGTAAATATTGCCATTTAGCATCTGTAATTTAAGTATTATAACTAACAATAAAATCAATTAAGGAGTACAGAAGTTACGGTGGAATAAAAAAACTAAAATAAATACTCGAACACGAATTTATTTTCAAAAAGCTACGCGGCATTTTAGACTCATTCGTTAAGGAAATGCTTATTTCATCTAAGATCAAACTAACTTTTACTAACACGAAAGTATATACAAGAAAGCAGTTGGATCCTGGGTTTCTTAGGAAAAGCCTATTTCCTTCAATCCCACAGCTGGGCAAAGGTCTCCCCCAAGTCCTTCCACCGGTATTTTAGAAAACCTATTTTTTTTCCAAATAATACTATTGTTATACACTGATAACATAAAAAATGCCTGGCCTATGTTGGTAGTGTATTTAAAATATCGTAGAATGCAACAGATTCGTACCACAACAATGTAACAAAAGCCACGGGTTTCTACTATATAAATTACATTTAACTTTCATGCTGCATTTGTTTCCAGTTGTGAATTAGCTGCTATTTATCTCTTTCTTAAGAATAAGCTAGACTGGACTACAGTCATTCTATGAAAGACTAGATGCAAAAGCGTTTTCCCTATTGTTGTCTGAGCTTAAGCTTATAAGTCTGTGAAAAAGGTGATTTTTATAAGAATTTTGGTCGTAGCATTTTTTCAATTTTGCCAAATCAAATTTTCTGAAAAACTGTTTAATAAAAAACTTAACGATCTCACGTGAAATGTTTGTAAGTTTTGCTAGAGCCAATTTAGCAGTCTTTACTAGATTTTTGTTCAGGAGAACATTAAAAAGTGATACTTTTTAAGGCAAATTCGATTTCTTAAACAAACTGTTATGTTTGTAATGTCTGATTCCGGCCACGGCGGCTAGTGTAACTATGACACCAGCCAGCTACGCGGGACATAATATTATAGTGCACAAGCATGTGCTTAACACAGGTGCTGTTTGATTTTTCTCTCATGACCCGATGGAAAAGCAATCCTACAAGACCGGAGAGAGATCAAACGCAGGATCAACATTTATTTAGGCCTTCTGAAACACGGAAGCTGTGATATTTATTTCTAAAACGCACATATCAAACGAATAGTCTGTGCTTGCCTGGGGATCGAACTCGAGACCTTTGACTTGGCCGTCCTGCGGTGGTACCTCTAGGCTATATTACTTAAGTATCGATGGTTATTCAAGAATGAAAATCAAATCTTCCAATTGAACAATCTTGAACTAATATATGAACGTACAGTTATAATATATTCCATACTAACTTGTGGACAAACAAACAACCCGATGTATTAACTAAGATATTAACAACAACATTAATGGTTACTTTAAATATTATTACTATGGTAAATAAGCCCTGAGGGTTCACACGGTTTTCCTGGCCTCTTACATACAACTAATACGTATGTATTTAGAAATATACAAGTTTATCAGTTGTCTAATACTCATAACACATGCTACTTTAGTATGCTTACTTTGAGACTAGATGGCGTTGTGTGCATGTTAAGGAATATTTATCTTATATATAAAATTCTCGTGTCACAATGTCAGTTACCGTACCCTTCCGAAACGGCTGGACCGATTCTCTTGAAATTTTCTCTACATTCAGTAGGTCTGAAAATCAGATACCTACTTTTCATCCCTGTTTTATTTTTCGCGAACGAAGTCGCGGACAACAGCCAGTATATACCTAAAAGAAAATACAATTCATCTACCTTGAAGCGGAGAGGAATAAACAAATGTTGGATCTAAACAAGCCCGGGGCTTGGGTGTCCGTGACGGGAGGCGCATCCTGAGGCTTACTCTCTGTAGGTAGCTAAGGGAGGCTGCGACAAATAAAGGGGCAGCTCCTTCAACGGTATAACTATGTTGATTTGTCACGGACAGTTCCGTAGCTTCTGTTTTACTAGTAAGCTATATATTTGGAGCAGATGTAGTGCTAAAAAGGATCTTTTGGGCACGGCGTAATAATCGCAACAAGAATCAACTCAAATAAAGGTTTTTTTATAATACATGACGGCATTAGTTTCGATTTCCTTGCCTTGTGAATCTTGTAGCAAAACAGGGAGATTTCTTGAAGTTACCTATCATAATTTCATAGCTTATTTTACAAAACATATTATTATTGAGTTAAATAAAGAGATAAACGCGTCTAGAAACATGTAACTAAACTTTTGCAAGATACATAACTAAGCCAAGCCTGAACAATCAATATAATAAATGCGAAAGTATTGTGTGCGAGTTGCAACGTTTAAACGGGTGAACCAATTTCAATAAAATTTGGTATGCAGTTAGCTGACACCTTGTATTAACACATAGGCAACTTCTTAACCGACTGCATATTTTTTTTCTTTTTATTTAGCTGAGATAAGATCCCACGGCTGAGCAAAGGCCTCCCCTTTCACGTTCTAAGCCTCCCTGTCTTTTGCGAGGAACAGACGGACGAACCTGGAGGCAACAGCGAGTCATTAATATTTGCAGTTAGTTAATCAGTACGTTTGAATGCATCTGTTTTCACGTTCAATAAGTGATCTGTAAACTAATTACGTGTGTGTCGATGTGAATGACGTACCGGACTTAGGTCCAATTTGGACACTGAAAGCGGTTTTATGTTTCAGTGGATTTTGGTCAAGGCTTTTCTCAGTTATTTCTTTTTTAAACGACTCCTGCACTAAGGAATTTAATCCTTTTATTGCAAGGGGTTTCACGGACATAACATTTTCATGCACAGATATACTTAGACTCAGAACAAGCATTTGTGGAGCGCACAAATTCTGACATACACCACTCGGATATCTGTGCAGTCTTGTATGCATAAATGTCGGATATTAGACTTAAAAATTTACTTGTATTTATAGCCTTTTTTGACCTACGACTGAAAGGAAGATTTTAAACGAATTTCAATATTAAACCCTTCCTCATATAACTTGAACCATACAATAACGATGCAAACTTTAATTCTAAATGTAACGCAACGCAATCCCCGTACGCTAGCAACACCGTGTAGTTATCCAGTGTTGCCAAGCTCAAATAATATGGAAATTAATTAACCGACTATTTCAAAGCCGTGCATTTGACGGCAAAGAGCGAAACTAAACACAGGTGGAATAAAATGTAAGGGTTTATGTAAAGTATGATATTATACGATAGTATAAAATATATCTTAGACTAGCTGTTCCCGCGACTTCGTCCGTACGGAATTTAACAAAGCAAGATAGTTAGTTTATTTGTTGAATGGATAGAAAAACGTGAAAGGAGTGGGTGGAGGCCTTTGCTCAGCAGTGGGACACAATAGGCTAAGAAAAAGAAGTTTGTTTTGAAAAAAGTTTTTTTTTTTTTATGAAATAATAGTAGCCTAAATTATTCTTTATTACATCAGCTGCCAGCCGATAAAAGTAAGTAGTATTTTAATTTTTTACTCACTGTTGCCCGCGTCGAAGATCAGTTACAGCAACAAAAATATTACCCTCCTCTGACAAAGTCGGTTAAAAAAATCAATTCAACTTAGCCGTTTGAGCGGGAAAGACTAAAACTATCCATCCATTCATCCATTCATCTACACTTTCGCATTTATATTATTGGTAGGATGGTTCATCCTCAAACCAATTCTGCTTACTTCAGCCAACAAACCATATAAAACGCAATCAAACGGTTTTATCGCTCACATAAAACACGTCTTCTTTTAACTACAGATTTACTGTCATTTTACGAAGTAATAAAAATAAACCGCGAATGACGTTATACTGGGACTAATCGATGGGAAACATGTTATTATTTTTCTTCACAACGCCATCTAGTCCCAAATAAATATACGAGAGTAACTTGTGTTATGAGTACTAGACAACTGATAAACATACTTATGTATTTCTAGATACATACGTTTTCGAGATAAATTATACCCAGACGCAAAACAACTGATCGTGCTCATCACACAAACATTTGTCCTGGGTAAGAATCGAACCCTTGGTTGTTGTTGACTGTTGGACATTTTGTTTTTTATTTTATCGAAATTGATCAAGCCGGGGTGTGTGAAGAGGTAACAGATAAATTCAGAAACATTTACGTTCAAACTATAGTATATCTAGTTAAATTTATATTTTAACCCAATAACCAAAATTCGAAGAAAATATGTCTGCGGCACAAAAAAAGAGGTGGTACGGGCTGTCTAATATCCGCAGGGACAGCTAGTCACTAAACTTACTAATATAATACATGAAGCTCCACCAATAAACTAGATTATTTTAATTTATTTTAAAAACGTTTAAGTTTTTAAACATGAATACGACAAAACTAAGATACAATATAACATCAGCCACTACTATTATTATATAACATGAAAATACCAAATAGGATACGAACTGGACGACAATTTTAATTTAAAACAAATAACTGTCGTTATATTTACTGCTACTACGGAACATAAGGTGGTAAAGGGAAGTGCCACTACACTAGCGTGCAGTTTAAGCATTGTCGCTTAACTTATTTGTGGTGTGATTCTCGTCATTCTGTGTCGTTTGACAAATCCGTAAACTATTAAAAATTATGCCTAATTCGCTACTGAAAAGATACATACGTACGAATTGAGAACCCTCTTCTTTTTTGAAGTCGGTTAAAAATTATGGTAGAAAGGTAAATCCTGCTCGAGGATGTATGGACGTTTGTTACTCTTTCGCCTGGATCAATTTTGATGGATTTTGGTATAGAGTTAACTGACAACCTGATTTACCAGGATGAGTTATAAAAAACTCCTTTCAAAATGCTTAAACTTCATACTAAGTTGATCGTCGTCTCCAAATAATGCCACGCTAGGGTATTATGTCCTTTTACTTTCATGTTCCACGGCCGTCACCCTCCGGAAATGCCATTCGACCGCTAACAGCTTCAGGAAGCAATAAAAATTCCGACTAATCTTTAAAAATTTGTTACTTATTACTATTCGAACGATTTCGTAAGATTTATGTCGAATACCTAAAACCGGACGATTTAAAAAAACACTTTGACAGTTAAAGCAATATGGCGGCGTATTTTCGGAATGGCGGAAAGAATGGAATTGTTTTAAATGAAGTGATTTAAATATTCTGATGTCAGATGTCTGAAGAAGATATTTGTCAATTTGTTTTTATTTGTTAATAGATCTAAGTCAGAGACTCAGGACAAAACCGATTTTTCCAACATGCATAAAAATATGTACTATCTGTCTGTTTGTTCGACTGAACCGATTGTATCGGAACATTTTTGCAGGTACCTGATGTATGTAATCAGAAGTAACTTAGGCTACTTTTACCACATAAAAAAGCGGACGAAAACACCTAGTTTTTTAAATAACGACGGCCATTTTGTCTAATACGATTACTGTTAGATTATGCTTACGGAGTTTCGTCCTACCTTTAGTATGACGCAACGAAAATCAAATAAACCAGGTTATGCTTATTAAATACATAAATAAGGCATATTTCACTACATATATGACATTCACCACAATATGAACTAAAACCTACCAGCATCTTTCAAAGTAATATCAGTTGTGGAAGAGAGACGCAGGTCTACGCCGTGTAGTGCTCTGTCACGCGATACAATTTTTAATAATGTCCGGACCGATTTCGGCCACGGCAGCCAGTGTTACTATAACACCAGCCAGCTACGCGGGACATATTATAGTGCACAAGCGTGTGCTAACACAGGTGCACTCTCTGTTCCTTTACTCTCATAGTCCGATGGGACGATAATCCGACACGACCGGAGAGAGATCAGGCGTAGGACCCACATTTTTACGTGCCTTCCGAAACACGGAAGCTGTAATAATTATTTCTAAAACGCACACAACGTTCGAAAAGTCGGTGCGCGCTGTGGGGATCGAACTCAAGACCTCTGACTTAGTAGTCCTACAGTCTTGTTAGTAAGCTATCACAGCTTCGACGCGCGACACAACTGCAATAATATTAGTATAAGACGTCGTATGACCCCTGTATAAAAAAATGGCGAATCCAACATGGCTTCGATATAATATTCCAGTTCATTGGGTTGTCTATATTTAGTTACAATACTCTTACCACGAACTTTCAACATAAAACTCTTGTGTAGAAAAGAGACGCCGCTCTACCCTGCATAGTTCTGTCTCCCTTCCACATTATCACAGTGATACTTTAAGAAATCGTGGTATAGACTAGCTATTGTCTATGAAAACCTACAAGTATTAGAGTGTCGTATTAAAGCTCATAGAGTTGCAAGTGTACAGTTACGTTTTGCAGTTAATTAGGTTTAACTAAAGGTTAGTTTTGATCTTGGTCAATTTAACTCAATGAAAAAATATAAAAGATGACGAAGAATTGAGAACCTCCTTCTTTTTGAAGTCGGTTGACAAAGAAACTTAAGAGTAAATTTGGGGGCACGGTAGTGCGTCAAGCCAAGTCGAGCATGATGTGTTTAAACGATTGTGAATTATGTTTGGTACTTTACCATAAAAGTTGCTGTAGATATCGTTGATAGTTTGTCAGTTGCTTACCTGTAAAAAAAATAAATAACATTAATTTAGGAATGTTACTAAGCGTATTAGGTAATACTGTCGTATTAAGTAATATACGAAACAATACTATGGTATTATTCCGTATTGCTAAAAAGAAAGGGACAGAAACTATCTGAAACTCAATTGAGTTTTATCTTCTTTCAAGATATATTGTTCTATGTATCTAGCATAGATTGTTTTCAAACAACTGTTTGTCAATATATTTAAAAGGAAATTAATTTCAGCTTAAATTTACCAAGCATTATAGATTTGATTGATACCTCCGGGACAAAATCAGTTCACACAATAATCTACAATATATTTACAGACCAAGTATATCCAGGGCACAATAGTATGCTGCTCAAACAACTACAGGGTTTATTTGCCATGGCACCGCGATGCGTTAGGGCTGGGAACAAAGGGCGTAAGGCGACGTGCACACCGCGGCACCGCCTTGGGGGTATTGTAGTGATGTCACACAATTACATCGATATAAAAGATAAGATTTTTTTTTATACATAAAATTCTCGTGTCACAATGTTCGTTCTCGTCCTCCTTTGAAACGGCTTGATTATTTTTATGAAATTTTGTGTGTATATCGATCGGGTTAGTCCGAAAATCGGCCAATATCTAGTTTGTATCCCCGTTTTTTTTATTTTTTGGAAAATTCTTTTTTATCGCGTATGAAGTCGCGGGCAACAGCTAGCATTCTATAAAATCTTTTTTCCGCGGCTTCATCTGGGTGGTTAACAATTATGGCTGCAAAACATTAACAATACGCAGTCTGGTAACAGGTAACTTATTTGGTAATCCAGGTTGTCAGCTAAGTCCATACCAATTTCTACTTAAATTGCTTAAGCCGTTTAAGTGTGAACGCGTAACAGACTCAAACTCTTGCATTCATAAATATTAGAAGGATCTTCATAAGGTGGTTTAATTTTGGTGTAAACGTTTGCAACATATTTATCAGGGTGCGCCTTCAGTAAAACTAGTCAAATTCGGACAGTTCTAGCTTTGTCCATGTCAGCTCATAATTACATGGCCTAGTGGGGTCCAAAAATAGCCGGTAATTTCCAAGTATATTGCGTGTGTGTAGTTTAATATGAAAAAAGATAATTATAATCGTCCACTCTTAGATTATGGTTTATTTTCAGAATATTATATTTTTAGTCTATCTACGTAGGACGTAAGGTGTTGACATTTAGATACAAAAATATTATAATTAGCGCATATTTAAGCTATTTACGTCAAAGGTATCATAGACAGTATTTTTAGGCCTCTATAAATATCTTAGTGCCAAAATATATTTTTAAGACATGCTTAAGGTTTAATGAGCCTTTGCGTGGGAAAAATAAATAACCAACTTTACAACGCACAAATATCTGTTATAAGTGCTTATTCATCAATAATGCTAAATAATCAACATCTTCCTGACGCAGTCGTTTTTAAATATGTGTTATATTTAGAGTATCAGCTAGCTTTATATCGACCATAAACACAATCATTTCAGCATTTTGAGCATCAATGACCACTCACAAACTTTAGCCATGACGTTATTTTTTTTTACGTAGCCTGTCTGTGGTATGTCCCACTGTTCGGCAAAGGCCTCCTCCATTTTCTTTCAAACCTTTTTATCTCTTTAGCATGATGTTACAGTGACAATTTGTTTTCACCTATTGTAAATAAATTTATCGATAAAACTATCGAGAGAACTATCGACAGCACCCCAGCGCTAACCACAATCGGTTAACGCTCCGTTTCGCCAAATAATCCTGGGAAACATCGAGTGTGTCCACGCGTCATGTATTATACAGGACTGCTGACGCTCAAGTGACCATTGTTTTTAATTGTGTTTGCACTGGCATCGGAAATTGTGTGGGTAAATAAATTTATTTTTATGTATTTATGTCTGTTATTATCATCGAGGTGGGACTTGACCTGAGGTTGGGGTCGGCTTTCAGTCATATCAGATCTAGTTTATGTCCCATAATCTGTTTAGTTTTATCTCGACTATAATTGGGTCGGCTCCTATAACTATCGGATCTCGATCTCATGTCTCCTAATCTGTTTAGTTTTTTCTCAACTATAATTGAGTGTATATCTATTCTAACTTGATGCAAAGTACTCGTGTTTTCAATGAAGATTAGCTATACCACCTCCTCAAACCTGTTACCCTTAAAAAACGATACCCTTTGGGATACTGGTTGTTAGACTTTTTGGCTTGTGACTAGAGCTAACTGAAAGATGTAACAATGACGCGACAGAATAAGGGCACCAAAACTCTGCTTTCTAATTATACTCCTTACTTCTTCTTATCGTACATTGGTGTGTATGGAATATCCTGTATTTCTCTTAGAGGATATGGTCTCTACATCATATGAACGAAGATATATGGTTGTATCGGTCATATATATTGACAATACACGGTATTGTTGAAATTACGTCAATATTTACTTAGTAGTGTGGGATAAGGTAGGATCAACTAACAGATTGACATATTTCTATACATAGCTATATTCCAAGTTGTATACTACACTGTCTACACTGGTATATGACGATGATAATAGAAAACTAAACTCTTTTAAAGTTTGTAACATAATTAGGTACAACTAAGGCAATTAATTGCTTGTAATAAATAATAAACTCAAAACTGAAGTGGGACTGTCAGGCCGTCTGCCGATAGGCGACAGACTGGTGGGCCAAAGACATCGAAATGGATTCCTCAAGACCACAGGAGACCGCGTGGTAGGCCCAGGCGGAGATGGCGTGTTGATCTTGATAGTCACATCAAGTCTCATGAAAGACTGGACTTCACTTGCTTTTGACAAAGAGGCAGAGGAATAGAAAGAAAAAATGTTTTGTAGTACTTTTAAGTTGAAGCTACTTTTGTCGCCATATTTCCCAGCAAGCGAAACCATGAATGAAACGTTACTGTTGTTAATTAATTGAACTCAAGAGCAATTCAATAATACCAATTTATTTCTTAAGTTTACCTTAAAAGAAAACCAAAGTACCTACAAAAACAAGTTATTATTTTCCTTAAACGCAACGAAACCATAAAAACAAACTGCGGTCACATTAAAAATGACCAATTTAAATTCAAAACCCAAAGAAAACAATAAGATTTTTTTAAAAGGAAAATACGAGGGTACAACAAATATTTGTAGTCTAATTACAATTTCTGAACGTTTCATTAAAGGTACCTTGTCAACACGTCTGATTCCCGAAACGAAAAACGTAAAATTATTCAAAATGGCTGCCATTACGTCACCACAAACTAAAAATTCAGAAGCTTAAACTTGTACAATAATATAGTAAAGAATACTAAGCGAAATTCATTATCTAGCGAATGTGCTGAACTTGGCAATATATTTTTATATTGCAATTTACTTTATTTAATAAGTTAATCATGATAAATAATTTAAAATACTCGAGGTAAACTTAATAGTTTTGACTGGCCTGTTGGTCTCGTGCTTCGATTCGATTCCTATTCAGGACAAATTAGGTAATATTTGTGTGATGAGTAAGATAATTTTTGTCCTGTGTCTGGGTGTAAGTTATCTATAGTATGTATGTACTTAGAAGTAAATAAATATGTATATCAGTTGTCTAGTACTCATAATACAAGCCCCGAATAATTTGACACTAGATGACGTTGTGTTAAAGTCGTGGAATATGTATTTAAAACGAAAACTTGTAGCGAAAATACATTTTTAATAAAACTTGTTTTAAAACAATCTCATAGAGTCTTGGTCAACAAGCAACACAAATTCAACAAGAAAACATTAAATATCGGACTTCTGCATAAATGTTTAACGTGACGTTGCAGTCTCCGTCAATTTATAAAAGTATGTTTGTCTGTTTGTGAGTCAAAAGCCGCGGGAATTCGACGTCGCTTTGTTATAGAGTAAATAATGAATATTTTAAATTTTTCTCTACAAAAATAGAAGGGGAAACCTCATTACTGTCTGCGTAAAAGTTTTCGTGGTAGAATGTTAAAATATTGCAAAGTTACAGTTTATCTTTGTTAAAAAATATATATGGTAAGGTTGTCTGTAAGAGATCGCTCTTAGCGATAAGACCCATTGTGGCACCATGTGATTTTTACGTTTATCAAATCTGTTTCTCATGTGGTGTGCAATAAAGAATATTCTATTCATCTATGGTAAAAGAAGACAGATAAAATTGATAACAAAATAAAGATTCACTGTTATCTGCTAGAGAAAATAAGAAAATCTAATTCACAGATGTTTTACTAACGTAAAATAAATAGTAAATCGATATAAAAACACGTAGGTATTTAAATGTTTTTATCTCCAGTAGCGGAAACCGTAATTATGTTATGAAGTATTTTGTTGTACGTACTTAATTATTACGTAGTTTCGTATCAGACAGTAAAAGAGTATTTAGAAAACTTAATTTACAACTTAAACTGCAAGTAAGTGACAGAGTGCTAGACTTGGCAACATTTTAACATTATTTTACACAAATCAAAGTCCCTTTCATGCGAATATTATCGTCTTCAGCTGAATGTCCAAAAATAGGGTGCATTCACAAAAAATATACACGCCTAATTGAATATTACGATTAACATAATAAATAGAAAGCGTCAAGAAAAGTCAGTAATATAATTATAATAAATTTTTACAATAACATTTTTCATCGTCAATTTTTTGACTTGCGAATTCATATTTTCAATCTAGGTTACGCGATTTGAATGTCAAGTGGGCAGCCATTTTGTTTTCACTTATAATTCCCGCCAATTTCTGGAAAATGTTAATTCAAATGGATTCCATCTGTTTTTTTTTTAAGAATGTCTTGAATAATGTTGCTAGGTAGGAAATTGATTTTTGCGAGCTGTTTTCTTTTATTTTGGTAATATTTTGAAAATGTTTAAAGATTTATAAACGGTACATATAGGTTACTTATTCACTTAAAATATGTATTTCTACACTCGTGATGGTAGAAATTACTCAAATGCACGGAAAGTATCTCTTTTAAGGAAAATTAAAAGAAAAACTGCTTTACTGTTACTGCTGTATCACACTTCGGTGCAAATCCAAATGAATGACACGGTTAAGTCAAGTTAAAATTTTCTAATTGTTTGACTCAACTCTCAAAGACAATAAGACAGAAAAGGGGTGGCCTTCGCCCACTAGTGAAATGATGATGATGTTTTTGCACTGAATTTCACAGGTTTTCCAGGATCTTCAAATGGTTCTAACAAACACTCAATATAAGGGACGATGACTGGCACGAAAAGTAAAAAAAAGAATTAGTTTGATAGATAATTAATAATATTAGACACGTATTTTTGCGTTTATCTGAACAATAAAAATGTCAAAGGGCAGCTTATGCTTTAAAGTCTGCGAGAGGCTTGACGTTACGTATTCGCAAAATTTATACGATAGAGACACGTCACGCGTAAGTTTCATTGTATTTTGATTAATTTGTGTTTGCGGGACAGAAGAAATAATACGTATCCAATATTATTACTTAAAGTACATAAAAAAGAAGTTTTTATCGTCGCTTTTGAGTAAAACATATTTATTCATTCTAACAGTAAACAATTAACAACATCTTAAACTTATTCAAATCTTCAACCTCTTTCTACCACATTTGACTTTCAACCCCTCACACAACCGATCTACAACAGTGACGTCATCAAGCTAATCCCCCCCATTTATTGGGATCAACTTAAAATTCAGCACGGAGAGTACCACGGCACTTGAATATTAATGGCAAAGAATCTCGAATGAAAACGTATAGGTTCGATTCCTTGGCTGAATGTGACAAACGATAACATTGGTTAGGTTATTGAGACATTTTATTTTACACAAGTTGACCCCTGGCTGTATTTTCTTAATATGCTTACCCCAAACCGATGGAAGGACACTCATCCCAGCCGAACGAAACGGCAAGAACTCTGTACATGACTGCACGGATAGCCGAGTGGTATAGGCCACCACGCCAGATACCACTGTACGCGACGTGTCGCGGGTTCGATTCCCGTGTAGGACAAGAATTTGTGCGATCCACAAAGGCGTGTTTTGAGTCTGGGTGTTTGTGTAAGTCTGAATTGCATGTCTGTGAAACCCCCCACGATACAGGAATTTATACCTCCTACATCTTCTCTCCTTAATGTGAAAGTCAGGATTTTTTTTATCCATGAAATCTCATAAAACCTCTCATATTTCCCCGGCATCGAATCGTATCAGAAGAAGATTTCGTATACAGAGTATCAAAAAATCGTTTCGTCCTAAGTTATAAGTTAGAGTAAGCAAGTGCTCACTGTTAAGAGGGTATTTATACATTGTATATTCACTGAGGCATTAAGTCAGTATCAAGTAATATTATATTCATTATTCTCTGTACATTAATTACTAGACGTGTGAGGGGGGAGATTAGTTCCCTTTGTTCAATGTTATACCAGCTAGAAGATTCCACCTCATAGATTCTTGTAGTTGTAGAAGAGAGACGCCACTCTACGCCGTGTAGTGCGCTGTCTTGCTTCCACAACTGCTATAATATTACTTTAAAAGGTGGTAGTAAGCCTTCTGGGACGTTCAAGACAGACGTCGTTGTGTACGCATGTCTAGAACGGTGTTATGTTTACACAATGGTAAAAGGGAATTTTACAAGTTATTTATGTAGTTACCACTGTACGAGACGTGTCGCGGGTTCGATCACTCTGTAAGACAAGAATTTGTGCGATCCACAAATGCTTGTTCTGAGTCTTGTGTGTGTCTTTGTGCACGTGAATTGAATAACTGTGTAACTGCCCGCGATACAAGGATTAAACAAGGTTTTTAAAAAAAAGCTTTTGAACATGTAGGTACGTCTTTTCTTTGTTGAAATAATAGTAAAACTATTGAAAAAACACTCATTCTTTTGTAGCTTATTCTCTAATTTTGCGACTTCATTCCGTTATGTGGGGCAGCAGAAACAATAGATTCTGGGGGCAAGACAGAATTTATTTATAAGCTGAGAATAAATATAGAAATGACATACAAATATAATCTAAAGTTCATAAAAATGTACACAGGAAATTATAATTGCATAAAATGTATAAAAGTTTGGCACAAAACCATAATTTTTGAGAGTTCATTCTGAAAGCTAGAATTTTAGATGACAATTTTAAATAAAAACGAATGCTATTCGTAGTCATAATTTACTAGTATGTTGCCCGCGATTTCGCCAGACCGAACGTCGGTTATAGCTGCAAATCATTTACCCCTATCTAACACTGTCGGTTAAAAAGTAGCCTATGTGATAATCCAGGGTGTTAATGAACTCAATGCTAAAATCAACACATTTGCTTTAGCCGTTTGACGCGTAAAAGATTAACAAACATTCGTCCAGCCATTCACACTTTAAAAATATCGCGTGTGTAAGAAAAATAAATAAGCTTTTCCTCCCTGGCTTTGTCTGCCTATTATGTCAGTTACCAGTATACCAAATATAATCAAAATTAGTCAAATCATTTAGGTGTCAAGTAGTACCAATAATCACACAGGCGACGCTACAAACAAAACCTAGCTTATAAAATTAGTTAGGATAACACGAAGTTAGTTAAACTAACAACCATTGGAACTAGTTAACGTTCGGTTTTAATTGACATTTTAGTTTTAACTAGATCATCCCGGACTGGGGTTAGTTAGAGTTATGTATTCGATTAAGTTAGGCATTAGTTTTATACTAGCCCTAGCTATTGTTAAATAGATAACTAGGAAAAGGTAGAACGTATAAAATTGCAATTTTCGTTCTTCTTCTTACCGTATAGTTGATGTACAACAACCTGTTCGTATCATGGAAGCTGTGATAGCCTAGTGGTAAGGCTATAGGACTGCCAAGTCAAAGGTCTTGAGTTCGATCCCCACGGGGGCACCGACTTTTTGAATGTTGAGTGCGGTTTAGAAATAACTATTACAATTTCCCGTTTCGGAAGGCACGTAAAAATGTGAGTTCTGCGCCTGATCTCTCTCCGGTCGTGTCGGATTGCCGTCCCATCGCGCTATAGGAGTGCGGGAACAAAGAGTTACAGTTTTGCTTAAAGAGTTAGTAAAAGCGATTCAATTGAAAGAAAAACTAGCTGTTGTGGAAGAGAGACGCCGCTCTACGCCGTGTAGTGCCGTCTCCTTTTCACAATTGTGACTAGCTTCAAGAGTTAGTATAGGTAGTGGATTATTCGTGTAGAACGAGGATCGCTGACCAAACACTGGCTAATGAAACAATGTGTCCCTTCTATAATCAAGGGTGGATGGCCACATTAAATGGTTAAGGTAGGGCGCGGGGCTGCGACTGTTCGTCGGGGAGTGAGTCGATTTTAAATCCTTGTTATTTCCAGTGTAAATGTAGCTTAAGACAGTATTTTAGTATGGAAGTTGGTTTTTACAATAATTAATAGTTTTGCAGCTACCTTGGGTCGTCCATGTCTGTTCTTCCATAGAGCAGGGGTGGATGGCCATTGGTAGTTGCCCTATTACAGTTTAGATTAAAGTTCTCAACAAGGCCTCTGCATGATGGACCTGTGTCCCCGTGTAAGCCTTTAAAAAGGACCTGGTTTCTTCCCTTGAAGTTATCCCGTGAATTTAAAAAGATACAAATAATGATGTCCGGACCCAAAAATATATAATTATCCGTGTGGTGTCCGGATATAAAGAATCCATATCCTCCACTGAGTGTCGTAAAAGGCGACTAATGGACCTTAAGACCCAGCGCACTGTACCAAGCACCTTGGGTCACCCGAATGGTGGCGGTAAGCCATCAACAAACGCCTTCCCAAAGAGGGTTAGTGTCAGGCAGGCGGCCGACTATAAAACCATAGCCAAATCTTTAAGCAACATGTCTAGAAGACGTGTTGCGCCGACCCCAAGTGAAATGGGATAAGGGCAGGAAGATGATGGACCCGAAAATAATAGCGGCTAGTGTTACTATGACACCAGCCAGTTACGCAGGACATATTATAGTGCACAAGCGTGTGCTAACACAGGTGCACTCTCTGTTCCTTTACTCTCACTCAATTTAAAGTCGCACCAAAACTTTGAGCGTACAAAGCGCAAGTGTGTGCTTGCAGTAACATTTTCCCCTGTAAATGATAGCGCGAGGAATTGGATTCGGTTGGATTTATGTGTGCGTGATTAAACTCTGTCCCTGTGTACCCACCGATGTGTTAGTGGACGTAGGGTTGTCACTAACTTGAAATTAAAAATAATTTTGGCACTTAACTGATTTTTTTGTTTGTTTGAATAGTAAGTAAAGTTTAAATTATTTAGTTACTTATTTGTGTTACAGTTATCATCACAAAGCAGTATCAAAAAGTTTAAATCTTTTTCTATAGTAAGTAAAGGTTCGTTTTAGTCGCTTAGAAAATTGGTGTTACGTGAGTTTTAGGTTAGATACTTAAGGTAATAAAGTCTTTTATGTTACTTATAAAACTGGATTATGTTAATTGTAAAATGTTACTAAATATACATAATTCAAACCTCAGACAGGATTCAAACCTGAGACTCCTACCTAAACAGTCGCTTTACCAACTAAGCTACCGAGGTCACTGTACGGGAGTTTAAATTTGTTCATTGTATCGTGTCACGTCTTAGAGGTATTTTAATCGAGTTTTGTAACTGTCCAGACTGTAACTGATTCTAACTGTGATCCAGATTAATCAACGTACTATCTACAGCATTGATGACGTACCCTATCTTCTAATGTTAACCTGTAATAGCTGTAGTTAATGAAATCTGGTACAGGAGTAACTGCAACTCCAAGAGGAGAATCATAGGTTTACTTTTGCCTTGGAAATCGACTTCTTACGGCTATAACCGCAGGCAAAAGCAAGCAAGCAAGCAGTATGCAATTTGAAAAACCGAAAAATATTACTTATTAGCAGTTTTCCAGCTACAACTAAACAGCAGTATTTTACAGAGCGCCTGCCTATCTGACCTCCACAACCCATTAACTTTGTTATACATGTTTCATTTTAGCACTACAGTAAAAATATTACCAACTAGCTGTCGCCCGCGACTATGAATAATATAGATACATACATACATACAAATATATGTCTATGTATATATTATACTAATTAGCTAGCTGTTGCCCGCGATGTCGTTCGCAAAAAATAGGGATGAAAAATAGACGTTGGTCGATTTTCTGAACTACTGAATGAACTTTTGAATACAAAATTTCAAGAGAATTGGTCCAGCCGTTTCGGAGGACTACGGTAACTAACATTGTGACACGAGAATTTGATATATAAGATATGTTTATACTTACATACATATGCCTAGTACATATGACAGGAATTAATTATATTATATCACTTGTCATAATTTTGTTATACAGCAAAATAACATGAAAAAACATTGTTTTTCAATTTTTGTCCGTCTATTTGTTTCCGCTAATGTTTGAAATGGCTGAACTGATTTCGATAGGACTTTTATTGGAAGGTAGCTGATGTGAGTAATAAGGAGTAAAACTTTTTCAATAAATTACAAGCGGGCGAAGTCGCGGAAACAGCTAGTTTTTTTTATACAAAAATCGACTAACATCTGGCGAACATCTCGAATTTCCTGATAAAACGACTATTTTTGATAAGGGGATTAATCATGGCATTAATATTCATAGGAACGAGTATTATTCACCGCAGTTACTCATATAAGAATCATGTTTTTCATTAATATTAGTCATTAGTTCAGGAATAAAATAATACGAAAACTCATTAGGACGGCGTTGCAATATTTTTAGGATTCCGTACCCAAAGGGTAAAACGGAACCCTATTAATAAGCCTCCGCTGTCTTGTCTGTCTCCAGGCTGTATCTCATAAACCGTGATAGCTAGAAAGCTGAAATTTTCACAAATGATGTATTTCCGTTGCCGCTATAACAGCAATAACTAAAAATGAAAAAATAAAAGTATGAAGGGGGTCCAACAAACGTAATTTTTACTCGATCTTAATAAACAGGTAGATAAACAGACTAAAACCCTTCGTGCGCGAGTCCGACTCGCACTTGGCCGGTTTTTTGTAAAATATAATAATAATATTTTTTATTCAATAATAAGTTGTACAGTACAAAAATATTTGAGATTGAAGCCTCCTTTTAAGCAAATAATGGCCTGTATTAGGAGATTCCGCTCTTTCATAAACAAATGTAGTCTGTAAAGGTTGTTTCTTACCCCGGACAAGTTCAGTGGCAGCCCTGGGCCAATGATTAAGACCGGGGCAAGTGGTAGCGTGCAAGTAAATGTGTGTTCACTGCGATTTGTCCTTATTAGAGCATTGATTGCTTTCAACCAAAACCGAACTGCGCTGACCGAATAACAGCCGTATCAAAAGCGACACAGCAAATGTCACCCTTAGCTGTCACTGTCTTTATTGTACGTATTAACCCTAGGATGGTAACAGGGGTGACTCATCACCCCAACCAAACAATCACATGCTAATATCTCGAATGTGATTTGTTGTATTTTTCTGCGATTCCATGTATTCTCTTGTTTTGTCGTTCGCAATCAATAACCGTTGCGCGCGGGCAGCAAATGAAAGTAGTTTCGGAGATATAGGTATGTGTGGGGTGACCCGTCACCCCCTGTTACCTTTTTATTTTTGCATACTCAAATAAAATATGTATTGTTTTAAGTAAAAAATGGTTATTTTAAGTGATGAACATATTGTAAATATACTAAATAATAGTGATAAAGATAATGACGAAGAATTTTTGATGTTTGAGACCGAAAAATCTTCAGATTGCGAAGACAACGTTTCAGTGCCTTCGGATGAAGAGGATGTAATTTCCGGCTCAGATGACGATGATGTGCTATTATCACAAATGCCAAAAAGTGCTAAAAGGTCCTATTTGTTTGTTTAATTAAAAAATATAAAGTTAATTCCTTAAAAAATTAGTTTTATTGACAAGTTGAAGGTTTGGGGTGACTGGTCACCCCAGTTACCATTCGCGTTTCAATAAAATGTGTTACCATCCTAGGGTTAATACAGACAATTTTTTTAAGCATTTCTGAATGAAACTGAATTATTAACTTACTACAACCGTCGAAATTGTAGTTATCTACTTGGCTATATAATATATATTTACTTGATTATCTTTTTAAGTAGATAATACACGATTTTACCGTTTGTTTTAATTTAAAAAATTAAGTAAAAAAAAAACTATGGTTTTTGTGTTACTGATTTGTTGTTCGTACTAGATAAAAAATAATTTGATTTCGTAAGCAAAATGGAATAGACATCCTCTAAATATTTAAAACTGTATCTAAATTCACACAAATACGTATCTTACTAATCTATTCCAATCACAAATACTCAGACATAACAACTAAAAAACGACACCCTCTTTTTTGCAATCGGTTAAAAAGACACAATTACAGTTTTACAGTAAAGATAGTTCACGCCTTGGCTTGAGTTATGGGCTAAGGCGGTACCCCACTCGATCACAAGGCCACGCCCAGCGGTGGGCGACAAGCCAACATGTAGCAAAGCGATGCCGATTTAGTTAAGGACTTCTATTATAGAATGCTTTGAGAAAATAGTATTGCAATCTCGAATGGCAACAGTTTGTGGGTACCTAAATAATATTTATTTTTTGATTTTCTACATTATTTTTTCTAGAAAGATAGGTACACGTGGAACGAGAGTTAGGAGTCCTTTGCCCAGAAGTGGGACATTTCAGGCTAGTAATCATTTTATTTTAGTTTCAATCAATGATATTTAAAATCATATTTATTTACACCTCAATTGGTTTATGACGGTTTTCTTATATTTGTTTGTAAATGTAGGTTTATGATAGGTTGGTTAAGTAGTTTAATCGTGAAATTCTAACAAATAGACAGAAATACTTCCACATTTGAAAAGCAGTAGATATAATATAAACCCGTAATTTCATACAGATTAAAAACATAAAGTTCCAAGGATTTTTTTATTCTGTGTTTTGAAAGAAAATGAGAAATACATCAACTCGTCGATTCTACAGAACAAAAGTAACAAAAACAAACATTAGCTACTTCCTACTAAAATTTGTATCTAAAAAAAAAATAATTAAAATGTCCAAATTAAATAACCTCAAAGAAGTGTCACATCCGGGAATCGAACCAACTATATTTGTCACCAATAACATATGAAAGAATCACAGAACAAGGCTTAGAAAAACCTTTGAAGATATCAAAAAAGAAAAAATCTTACAACATGTATGGGAAAAATCCGCCTTTGATTTCAAATTAAAGGAATTTATACTTTATCTTAAAGGGCTAAAGATCAATTCCCCGTGACCAGGATGAAGACTATCTTCGAAAAATATTTATAGGGATTTAAATCTTATTTCAAGAGAGTTAGAGATCAATTTCGTGTGTGTGAAAGATAATTTGAGTTTAGAAAAAGAAATCTGTCACTTTTTCTTTGAACGTCCGACGACGTTTGATAAAACGGGCTTGGATTAAAGAAATTTGGATACGAAAGTGACATTTGTAATGATATTTAAATGTAGTAAGTTATTGATACATTATTTCATTTCATAAGTAAAAATGTGGATTATTTTATTTAAATAGGTTATAATATACTAAAATGTGGTATTTATTCATCATTATTTTTATTTATTTATACAAACGGTACTCCATAGTAGGTACTCTCCATTCAACCACGATAAGTAATGCTACATGAAACCTAGATATAATTGCTTTTATACATTATCTCTATCATGCAATACCTACTGTTAATTAAAACCAATATTTTAGTTGAATAGGAAAACCTCTTTGATAAAACGCGTTAAAAATATATGTCTTATCCACACTTGTATAATCCGAGATCATATCCACAACACATAAGTTATTCGGATCTTTAAAAATGTCATCGAATTTTGATTCAGAAATATATGGAGTAGCCTATATTTCCTTGTTATAAAGTATAATACATTTATTTGACGATTTTTTATAGGGACTTATCAATACAATATTATGAAGGTATGTTTTTTTTATGAACGCGTAGGTATTGTATTATTCCTAAAATAAAAAAAATATGCATAAGACATAAAAATACAAAAATCGAACTAGTCTGACCCGCACTTGGTTGTATTTTTTTTATTCGACTCTATCATTAATATGCTGTTTCTAATAGTTTTTATCTTAATAAATAAACTTCACAAAGCTGAATAAACCAATTTATTCCAACAAAACGTCACAAGAAACTAGACGTAACTGGAAACAACCAGTTACAACCGCTTCAAACGAGATTTTACTTGGGAAAGAAAATTACACACTAATGGAGTACTTTGAGGGTAGACTTGAAAATTAATAAGATGCAACTGTAGTACAGTCAGAAACAGGAAACAGTTAATAGTGACTGCCAAGTCACAGGTCGTAGGTTCGAATCCCAATAGGCCTCAATCATCATCATCATACCCCTGCCCTTATCCCAATTTTTATTTGGGGTCGGCGCAACACGTCTTCTAGACATGTTGCTTAAAGTTTTGGCTATGGTTTTATAGCCGGCCGCCTGCCTGACACTAACCCTCTTTGGGAATACGATTGTTGGTTGTTTACCCGCCACCATTCGGGTGACCCAAGGTGCTAGGTACACAGTGCACTGGGCCTTAAGGTCCATTAGTCGCCTTTTACGACACCCAGTGGAGGATATGGGGTGGTGCTATTCTTTATATCCGGACACCATACGGAACCTAATAGGCCTCAATGTCTTTTCAAATTCATATGCATATTATGAAATAATTAACAGTTGCTTTAAATGGTGAAGGAACACGTCTTAAGGAAACCAGCACACCTGAGAATGTTTCAAGTGTATGTTGGCACGTCAGAGGCTTACGGGCAGGTTAAACTTTGAAAGCACCACCACTACCCTGACAGCTTGTAAAAACACATTTTTAAACTGCACCAGACATACTCATATTTGAAAACCCTGTAAGCCACAATCTATAACGATAACCAACGAATACAGCGGCACTTGAGCTCGGTCTGTCCAGAAACAATTGTCTGTCTTGCAACCCGCAACAAAATTATGCCCCGTTTTTAGAAGGCTGATCAATTCAATCTGCTGTCAAATAAACTGATCACAACTGTGATTGGTTGACCATAAAACATACAACCAATCACAGAGTTTGATATGAGATTTGAGTAACGATTAACAATTGTTTGTGTTGATTGTTGAAAAACCAAAGGGTTAGTAAGAAAACCAGTTTGATTTACTAAGTGCCAGTACTTTTCAGGGTGTTACCGCCAGCGCCATCTATTGACGCAATGACGGAGACGTGTGGCGTCATGACGCGCGCGGCGGAATATTTAAACGTCACTCATAAAATAGCGTTGTATCGAGTCACATATTTTCACAATATTTTTCATTTTTTTCTGTTATTAATATACGATCATAAATAAATGATTATTAAAAACGAATAAAATAATCATTGAAGTCCTGAAAAACAAGATTGCCGCCCCAAACGCTGCTTTTCAAACACAGGGATATAGGAATTAGTGTTTAATGTTTTAACCTTAATCCAATTGTCAAGCTTATTTTGTTACCAAAAAGCTCAACAGCAACTCATTGAATAGTGTAAGTACACTTGTATTGAAATGTGATTGTGTTAGGAATTACGTTGCTGACTGTACATGCGTTTGTTTGTGAATTGTTAGAGATTGTCTGAAAACAGTTTTACGGTTTAACAAAGTATGTTTATTTCGAGGTAAGTATGGTGTAGCCAAGTTATGAACGAATTAGAAAAGAATTGAGTGACAAGACGTTTATTGTTAAACTGCTATTAACTTGTTTTTTTTTTTTCGATTATAATATGCTTAGAAGAAAGGGCTTGCAGTTCTCGGATATAATTTATTTACTCATTTCATTTAATTAAACACACCGATTTGCATCAAATGAAATGAAAACAGTATACGTGCCTCTAAAGCACCCATATACATTAACCTTTTGCCGTATCACGCAGACATATCCGGGCGTAAAAATTACATAAATTTAAATAAGTACCACTCACATGAAGCAAAAGATTTCAAATATTATTAACTTGAAATTCCACTTAAATCCCATAAAAATCTTAACAAAAATCTTATTATTCTATAGTGTTAACGTCTCCACACCACTCTCAGTTCCCCACATGGCAAACATGTGTTCACGAGCGCGTTCAGGAAACATGAATGAAACATTAATAGGTTTCTATTTAATACTATTACAATTTTATAACTCAGCAGTCACCATGATTCATCAATTCTTTGAACTTTCATTTTGTATTTTTATCCTTATCTGTAAATTTTGCTTTTTGGAGTTGTTTTTGATGAAAATCCGTAATATGTGAATTGCAATTACATCATTTTTTACAGACTTATGTTTTGTAATGAAATATATTAGACGTGTATTTTTTCTTTGACCCGCCCATATCACATAACTAACTAAGGTTAATAGAACTTGCAAATGATACCCCTTGAACGCAAGCTCTGCTATGTATGTCACATACTCCTTACCCCGTTTCTTATCAATAAGGAACTTAAAGAAAAAAACTGTTTGGGTAAAAATGTATGGTTTCATTGGCAAATTGCTATATCTAATCGTTTAGACAATGTTACATCGCATGGAATAAAAAACTTCAAATGTAAAGAAATGACATTCCTCTTCGACGCGTGACGTGACTGTGACTTGTCAGTTCAATACATTGGTGCGATTTGTCAGCGTTAGCGTGAGGAGACATGTTACTCTTTTACGTTGAAATTTAAAATCATTTATAAATAATTATTATCAATGAAATTCCACTAAAAAGAAAAGTAAATCCAATCGTATTAATGAATATTATACCAAGTTATCTTATTTTATCTTTATCTTAAGATAAGGCGCCATTACGCTTACAAGCCCGGCATTTACACGGATAAGAAAATATATTACTGACGGCATACTATGTACCACTTTTAAAATATTATTTCAGTTGTGGAAGAGAGACGCCGCTCTACGCCGTGTACTGCGCTGTCACGCTTCCACAACTGCAATAATATTACTTTAAGAGTTAGTGGTAGGTCATCTGATGTTCTAAAATGGTGGATGTAACTGGTTTGGTTCTAGAACTGTTATATTAAAGTAGTATTGTAGATCCTTTACTTTCTAAAGACCGTTGTACACGAGGCATCGCAAGTCAGTGAAGCTCGACTTATTTAAATTTTAAACGCTAATGTAACGCCAAAATTGGCATGGTCGATTAGCCTGTTGATCTAGTGGTTAGTAGCCCTGACTGCTATACCGGATAGGTAGGGTTCGATTTAATTTGTACTTAAATACAAAAAACATGTGAATCATTTACCAAAATTATTTTCCTTACATTGGTAGCACAGCTTTCTATAAATTTATGGTCGATTATAATTAATCTGTGGTTATGTCACGCGACATTTTAATAATTTTCACTTTGCGACCTATACGGTGAATGTCACTTCAGTTATATTTTATTTAACTGACCCGGTTAATTTCTACAGTTAAATGATTTATGAGTCAGTTAAATTACTTTTTAAAGGTTTTCGGTGATATATTTGTAAGATAAATCGTTAAACAGCCTGATGATGAAATATGTTGATGTATGCTAGAAAGTTAAATTGTTTATAATCTCATTTTTCGGTTGCTCAAGTAAAAACTACACTACGTTGTTCATCTGTCTGACCATCCTTTAAAACCAACTTTTTCAGACACGAAAGTAATAACTAATATAAAGTAGAAATAAATACTATGTATAAGATCCGTAGTCAACTAAAATGATGAGAAAACCCTTACTCTTAGTTAACACACTCATAAGGTATGGCGAATTATGTCATAATTTCCATAAATTAAAATTTTTGTCTCTGGTGCAGTCGATTAAAAAGTACCCTATATGTACACCCTGAAGGTGTCAGCTAACTCCATATCAAATTTTATCAAAAATTATACAGCAGTTTTAGCATGAAAGAGTAACAAACATTCATCCATGCTTACAAACTTTCGCGGTTAGATTATATTAGTAGGATTTGACAGAAACTGTAATTCTTTGATAAAGAAACTTCATATCAAATATCATAAAAATTGTTCGAGCCGTTTAAAAATTGTTCCAGTCTAGCGTAAAAGAGTAAACATATCTGTTTATAATGTTAGTAGGATAAGTGCAAAATCTATAAAATTTTCAACTCCCTTAAATTGCTCCAAAAATTTTCGCTCAAAATCTAAAAGAAAATCCTTCAACAAATTAGCTTCGAAACCTATAATCGCCAACCACGTCCCGGCGTCACGTCAACCACTCTAACCATTGACGGGGCCGTCAAAAACAAACAATGTCACGTCAAAAATAAAAATTACAAAACCATCCAAGAACGTCTTTATAAATAAGTAGAACGCAAGTCGAGGCAAATTACCCCGAACGGGCGGGTGAAATTGATGGCAACACTGAAATAAGTGCGCGATGTCACTCGCTGGCTGTCGGCAAGTCGCCGTCGCCTTTTTTCGTCTGTAATGTTGGTACGTTCTAAATTGGTTCTATTGTAATTATATTATGGCGGGAGCTTGTATTTATGGACGTTGTATTTGAGGTTATGTTGGTATTGAGATGAACTGTATGTTAGATTTTAAAATATGTTCCTTTGAGTTAATTTTGTAGTAAAGAGCTTAATGCTAGCTTGATAATTAGTCCCCTTTTACGTAGTTCCTAAGTTATGTTGGCCTGACCTATTGAACTAGTGGTTAGAAACCCTGACCGTTAGTTCAGGTCTTGTATACTATGCGCTGTCAGAATAAAGGTTTCGGATGTTCTTCATTACAGAGCTCTAGTCTTTCTAGGCTTAATACACGAATGTGTCCATCAAAAGATAAAAATCTAAAATAGCGTCAAATAGACATTTAAAAACATTGTAACTTACAAAAACGTCAAAAAATACATAGAAAATACACTTGAAAATATCTAAACTCAGTGTGAATATCCCTTGAGACGAAATATCAACTTACAACGTAATCTAGCTATAGTTTAATGATGAAAAACCATTTAGGGCAGCCCTGGGGACCTGTCATACCTAAATATTTGACAGAAATAAACGAGTTGCGAATACCTTGAATCCCAAGACGGGGATCTTCAAAGAAAATAACAAAAATATTAACTGGTTAATTTTCTATTAGGTTTACAAGCAAAGGGCGAGTCGGATTTACAGTTCTGTACATTTTACTAAAGCATAATCGTATTTTTTTACCGACTTCAAAAAGGAGAAGGTTCGCAA
Source organism: Chrysodeixis includens (assembly GCA_941860345.1). Classification (NCBI taxonomy): domain Eukaryota; kingdom Metazoa; phylum Arthropoda; class Insecta; order Lepidoptera; family Noctuidae; genus Chrysodeixis; species Chrysodeixis includens. The sequence goes on along the minus strand of OW796110.1, from coordinate 2,724,725 downwards.
TTGGTCAGGAATTTTTTTCTGTTGTCTTTTTCTTGATTTCCTAAATTTGTGATACTAGATGATGGTTTTTTACAAACTTTTATTATGCAAGCAACTATTCTACAAATCTTGATTCTTGTCAATGTATAGAAGACTATCATTTGCCCGCAACCTCGCTCGCGCGAATAATGCAAGGTGTCAGCCATATCCATACCAAATTTCTTCAAAACTGATAAAGACGTTTGACCACGAAAGTAACAAACATCCATCCATACTTACAGACTTTCGCATTTATAAAATTAGTAGATAGGATGTGACAGAAACCACTATATCCTCCAATAAGGTAAAACTTGAAGGGTTGGATATTTCACAGCTTCAAGAATCCTCAATGTTGGTTTGAAATTAAATTTGCAACACTCTCTTTTGTATACTTTCCTTTGAAAAAAGTCTTCACGGTTAGACCGCCTAAAAAATAGATAAATAATATTCGGGCACGGCGGCTAGTGTTTCTACGACAGCAGCCAGCTACGCGGGACTTATTATAGTGCACAAGCGTGTGCTAACACAGGTGCACTCTCCGTTCGGATAACCTGTTAATCCGGATATCTAAGTGACCTTCAAAGAGTTTATTTTCTCTTTTGACGTATGGAAACCTAAAACTAGGAATTAATCCATAACTAAGAGTATCTTCTTTCAAGTCCGGCTACTACGTCACAGAAACACTCAACTCTATCAAAACGGATCCAAAAATAAAACGACTTAAACCAAAGTACTTTTCCAACTTGAACACGGCACCTGGGCTCCTTAATTATCCGTCTGCCCAAAACAAGCAGTTAACAATAACTTTTTAACTTAATTTTAGAATTGACAATCTTAAACCTGAAGTAACATCGACCACAACTTTTTAGCAAAAAAACATCGCGAAATTCAACCTTATTTCTGGTTCCATAGAGGCTAGGTAACTTCTGAAAAGGACTACAACATTAATCGTCTCCACAGTACTTCAAAACAACACGAAATCCCCGACTTTCATAAATTCAAATTCGAATTGACAGCCCTAAACCGGATAGATCCAGTTTGCACCGGAAAAAACCGCCCCTCGCCGGTTTTATCATAAATTAGAGGCATGTAAGCCAGTTATTAAGTTAGAGTAAATAAGTTGAAACGTCCTAGAACACTTAAGAAGATGACAATCAATTTTGGACCCCTATTTGTAATGAATCAATTGGACAAAGAGAGGCAAGGAGCTGTAATAGTTGTAAAATTTGTAATAGCCCTATTCGGAAGAAGAGTTCGGATCTGACTGTAAAGTAAGATTAAATGTAAATGAAGAAAACATCTTTTTATTTACAAAGATCTTGATTTTTAGGCTACATACGAAGTTACTATTAATGTCACATGCACAAAAACGCAACCTTAGAGTAATTAAAGTCAACTCCCGCGCAGTAGTTTATTAGCATAATGAGATATACCACCAGTCAAAACAACAGTAATAAGAGTTCGCGAAAATAAAAGTTAAAAATGTATGAATGTATTTAGATAAAGCGCCTTAAAACTGGTTCTATGTTTACCTAAATAATCAATTTACAAAACAAAAGTCGACTCCATTCATTCCTGTTATTTTAAACTACATTTTAAGCTCCACAGATTTATTTTAAAGTTATTTCCAAAAACGTTCAAGGCGACAACCCTATTTTACAGTTAGAGTACACAAATTTAAACCTTATCCCCTTGTGATACGGTCTTTAAGGATAAATATGAAGACTTCAAAATGTTCAAAACTCTGTTTCTCACGTATCGTTAATATTAAAAGTTCCTGTCCTCGTGTGTATATCATTTTTAAGTTGGCAACATTAAATGTAGAAGCGTGTCATTAGCTTTTAGTGTGCTGGTAACATTTTTGTACGAGATTTTAAATGCGGTTGCTTTTTTTTTAATTTTCCCTTTTTATTTACAGGATTTAGCGGTATACCATCTCCTAGATAGAGCAACTGTTTTTCTGAATTTGTTATAAGTAAATAATTAATATAATATCTTCTTTGACTGACTGTCAAGGAGCAATTTGTGACAGCTAGAATCAATGGCAAAACGTACTAAAACACATTATATCTCTAAAAACAGGAACATAAACGGTCACCCTCCAAAAAACAACCTCAGGAAGGGCTGCGTAACGATCCGTACAACTTTAAAAAAAGTTTTAAGTGTATTTGAAGTAAATAGACAATCTCTTACGAAGCCCTGTTTTATAAACACATGTTCTAACTAAATCTGAATTATTGGATCTGGCAACACAGATTTCGGTTAGTGTGCCAATGTCATTAATTCTCCCCGAATGGCGATCGTTAGTATTATGATCCAGCTCGGCAAAGTAGCTTTTAAAATTATGACTGAAACTGAATTTTAGGATGCCTAGATCGTAAGATAAAAGCTAATAATAATTACGTACTTGTTTTTAACTATAAGACCTATCAAATCTCATTTTAAGAGCTGTGATTGGTTTAAGTTTTATGGTCAAGCTATCAGAGACGTGATCAGTTGATTTGACAACAGATTCTATTTCATTAGAAGGTAACTCTTTTAAATAGAAATATAACTTAATTACAAGCGGATAATTAAAAAAACTGACTATCTCTTCCGAAAATCGGAAAATGGCTTTACTGTAGGTGTATTCGCAAAAAGATACAACTATTGTCATTTGCAGTGATGTAAAAAATTTAACGATATCCCCTATATAAATTTACAATGGTTTTTAATATCCAGAATATATGTTGGAATACACATAACTTAAAAACAACACGCTTTTTGTCCAGCAGTGATGCAAAAAGAAACCTCACCAATAATAACAATAAAAACCCATACAATTTCAATTTATATAACTCAATGAAAAACAATCAACAAAGTAGGGTAGATAAACAAAAAAGTTCCGAAACTCGTTCACGATCTCCCATTCGAAGGTTCTATATTTAAATCGTTTAACTGTCAACTGTCAAACTCGATGACAGATGGCGTTTGGTGGGAGCGGGATAAGGGCGTGCGCTGTGACGTAACAGCGTAAAAGGTAAGCGGGGAAATAGTATTTTTGTTTCGATGGGATCGATCTAGTTTTAATCCAAAGAATAGCAAATAGTGAAACTAGTTATTGACTGCGTAATCATCACTCATCAACCAAACATTTTCTCAGGGTAGGAATCGAACCCACGACCTTCGGTATAGCAGTCAGGGCCACTAACCACTAGACCAACAGGACCGTCTAATTCATCTTCGTAAATCTAAAACTATATTTTCCTCACCTTAAACACAATAATAAAACACAAATCTTTAGAACACAATCCAACGGATTTGTGGTGGCACGAACTTAGCCGATTCGAGCCGACATCGCCCGAAACGGCACGTTCCGACTATTACTAGCCGCCATTTTTAGTATGGCGTCGCATATAACATGTTTCTATGAACGCAACTGGTTACAGTTATTTTTAAATAGCATTTAGGGATTTATTTTGACGGGATAATTCTTGGGTTTAAGTATTTGAAGTTCGGAAGTTATTGATAGGTAAAGATGTCTGTCATTGTATGGGTTTTCATTGAGGGATGAAAGACACCTATCAAAGTGAGAAACGGGGCACTTTTAGTATTATCAACTAACTTCAAGAATAATTCAAGCCTTAAATACAAAAAAAAGTTAAGTTTGTTATAAGGTACGATGGGGTTGAGATATTACGCCGTAGTGTACAAAAAGCCTACAAAAAGGCAAAATCGACGTCAGTTGATCAAAATTGGTTTAGTATAGCGCTACAAGGAAGTCGGAACTAATGCCGTCATATAAGAAAAAGCATCACTTTTGACAGACAGCTGAGTTGATTCTTGTTACGAATATGCACACCAGAAGTCCAGAACCCTCATGTTAATATCATCCACGTGCCAAAAGATCCTTGTAGCTGTATAACTACAAAAGTTTTCACCAAAGTCTGTGCTGATCAGGTACCCTTAACTGTTCTATCTTTGCCATTGTTAAGTAGAATGTAGAGAGATAGACTTGCTGAGGGATGTTCGTGAGAGTTCCCGCTCGCCCGGCACCCCAAGTGCTCCAGGAGGAACATAGTGTGTGTTAGTCAGTAACAGTCTGACACTCCCTCCCGCTGCACCCACAGCGGGCGGGGTCATTTGATGATTTCACACGAGAAAAAAGAGAGAGATAGACATTTTAAAACGTCACTTACTTTGTATCGTACTTGCAACCCTATCACTAATTAATTTCCCAATTAATAAAATTAAAGTGAATTTTATTGATTGCCGTTAATGATATCTTCACGGTAATGAGTCTGGGGGCTGGGCAGGCCGCGAGTGGCATCCGTCATCACGTGTGACAGATGTACGGAGGTACGGACAGATATTTATATAGAACGGGTTGATGGTAGGGTGACTATGGTCTGGTGAAATGAAGGATATGCTGGAATGTTATAATCTTTCTAGTTTAAGGTTAGTGACATGTCATGTCTGACAAAAAATTGTTTGGCGATTGCATTGATGGTACATTTCATTAGGACTTATTTTTGTTAAGTATTTTTTTGTAATTGTCTCTGATATGAGATCAAATCAATATTTTTTTTCTATTTGTTGTTTTCTACATTACATTCAAACATAGTAAACGCGGAAACGAAGTTACCTGAAAAAAATATCCCCCGCATCTCAATTCAAACGAGTAAAACAACTCACAAACTTAAATCGGTTAAGTTGCTAATTATAAAACAAAATCGCTCTAGTGCAGCATCGATAACAATTAAAACTAAACATTTGAACACGAATACAATATCCTCCAAAAGTCACAAATCTCAGTCGCCCTACACTAAACGGGACTGGAACCGCCTAAACGTTTGAGCAGTTAATTTATTAACTGGCGACCGTCACGACGCAGTTAAATATAAAACTTTATATTTAAGTGTCGGCTCTTTGACTATAGTCGTCCATCACGCCTGTATTACTGTAATAGGGGTAGTTAAAAGAGGAGATATAAATACATATCACTACATATTATAAAACAAAGTCCTTCGCCGTGTCTGTCGGTCTGTTCGCGATAAACTCAAAAACTAGTGCTTAAATTTTCATGCTGTTATCATCAATGTATACTAGAGTGGTTCTCGACGAAGGTTTACGTATATGATTTGTCAAGTTTTTGTTAAGTTCTCGCGGGCGAAATCGAGGGCAACAGCTAGTGTAATTAATATTAATGTAATTTTTTTATAAAGACCTAATATCAGTTTGTAAAAGTTACATGCACTTTCTTAATTATTCTAAGACACTGCTAAACGGTAAGATGATATGGATGCAAAGGGTGTTGCTTGCGAGATGACGTTAGATAGGAATGTATGGAAGGAGAAGACATGCTGCGCCGATCCCAAGTAAAAATTGGGATAAGGGCAAGGGAATGATGATGATGACTGATAAACGGTGAAGGGAAACATCGTCAGTAAACCTGGATTTCAAATATTGGAATCTGAAATCGTCAATCCGCAGTGAGTTAGCGTGGTGATCAATGCTTAAACCTTTCCTATATAGGAAGAGGCCTGTGCCCAGCAGTGGACGTATAAAGGCTGGTTTATAAATATTTATTTTATTCGCAGAAAAAATAGATATTCTAAAAACAATTGTTACAACTTTTATAAAACAAACCTTGCCTGTTGCGGACAGAAAAAATAGGTAGTCACTCTGTCAAATTGAATAAGACTGAAAACACATAATATGATATCATGTCACAAAAACCAAAATAACTAACTAAACACAAAACAATAAACGTAATTTACTTGAACTTTCAACAGCCCATCACCGAACAGGCCTCAGGGGTTTCTGCTTAACCGCTTCTCAAAAGATTTTAGACGTCTTCAAGTCTTGAGATTTTAACTACGGCCTAAGGGTATTAACTTCAAAGTTAAAGTAACCTAGCTTATAAAGCAAGGATATGTATTAAATAATAACTTAAGGGGCAATGTCACAGTGTAAATAAATACAGTAGTTTAAACCTAGGCCGTTCCTACGAAATAAATGTCTATAGTCTCGCGGTAACTAACAGCGATAGGACTAAGCTTTTAATGTAACTTATAACAACATCCATCTATTCATACTTACACCCTTTTGCGTTTATAACATTAGAAGGATATTACTAGAATATAAATTCATACAATGACAAGAAACAAACAATTTCTGTCAACATAAACTCTAAAAACAAAGTACAGATCTAACCCTGCAACCGCTACGACCACACCCCTAATAGTTAACACGGGGGTCTAAACATCCCTTACCGTAGCAACGCTAGGGTTAATTATCTAGACAATTGTGGCCGCGTGAGGGTTAAGTCTATTACATTCTTGCTACCTACATTAGTATGTTTGTGGTTCGCCAGATTTTAGGGTTAATCTAGGCGAGGGGGTTAAATTAGATTTAGGAATTGTTTGGGGCCTTTTTTACCCCAAGTGAAGAGGTGTTATGAATGAGCTAATATTAATGTGGTTTATATTAGAAAGAATATTTTCTATCCGTGGTTTTTAGGCATATTTTAACCGAATTGGTTTATTTATTTATAAAATATTGAGATGATAGACGGAAGTGTGCACTTATTGCTAACTCCTTAAGACCCAGTTTCTTTATCAGCCTAAGGTTTGCTGGTAGAAAAATCATTTTTGGGGCTCCCGGTTCCGTACTCAAAGGGTAAAACGGGACCCTTTTACTAAGCCTGTCTATGTGTCTATCTGTCTGTCTCCAGGTTGCCCCGCCAGTGTCCCAGTGAAATATATCCCTAAGAGGAGGTGATAGGCCCTGACTCAGTTTACAAGGCATTGGACCACACAGAACATAAAATAAAGTCTCGGTCTTGTACTAGGTGTAATAAAATAAATTAGTCGTCGCACAGGTAAAAGATTCCCGTGTTTTACAGTTTACATTACAAGTATAAGAATTTGTTGTTGTAAGTCGCGAAAGATGGAGGTTTTCGAAAAGGTTTTTGCTTTGCAATTGGACTTTAAATAAGCTTCGAGGAAAAAATACTATATGCTTTTGTTAAGTCAAGAAATAACGAGAGCGAGATAAAAATGTAACAAACACACAAACGTCACTTCCACATTTAATATAAGTACAGATTTTTAAATCAAATAACAAATAAGACAAAAAAAAATACCTCTTTTTTGAACAGAGTCGGGTAAGATTACCCGACAATATCAAAGGTACTATTAAGAAAATTATAACATATTGTTGACTATTTTCAATTACGTGTAATAAGCAATAATTATAATGTTATGGGAGTAAAATAATTGTATCACTTAAGTTGTAATGTTTTAAACTTAGTAACGGAATTAAATCGGTTTTTATGTTGTATATGATTATACGTTATTCTTCATGTGAGTTGGTCTAGTTTTATTACTTAAACTTTAAAGTTAATAATGTGTTTGAGATGTATAATTTAACATTATTCATTCACTGTAATTGATTATACAAGATCGTGTAACGAATATACAGAAAAAAACAACATAAAGGTGATTTGAGAATTGTTTTTTTTTAGCCGACTGTGTTAGAACGATTATTATTTATAATACTGCTGTATGGGTCTAGTCAGTAGACAAGTTACATGTCTCCTCACGCTAACGCTGACGAATCACTTCAATGTATTGAACTGACAAGTCAGTCACGTCACTTGTCAAAGAGATATGATTATACGGTTTTCTAACACATTTAACTTTAAATATGGAGACGCCACTAGCTGTCATCAGTCCATCCGTGACCACGGTCGGTGCAACTTGATCGAAACGTCGGGAGAAAAGAAATATCGAAATATATCGCGAATAAGTCCCGTTTGTCGACTAAAATATTCCTAACGCATGTTAATTGGGATAGCCCGACTAGTTTCAGACCCAACCGGAGTCCTTAATGAGCTAACACAGCGGCGGGTGAGTAAATCGAACAGTTTGGACTCAGTTCATGATTAAGGAGTCCGGTTGGATCCGAAACTAGTCGGTCTATCCCGCTAAATATGCGAGAGAAAACCGTATAATTTAAAAATATGACATTCCCGTTACTTGTTGTTTTCTGCAATTATCCTATTTTACTTGGGGTCGGCTTCATTCTAATGCGATGCAAAATTCAGTAGGACGTCAGACAAGATCATCACATTCTGACGTCCAACGGGTGACAATTTACATCAAAAATAGTATTTTCCAAAGATAAAGAAACAAGAAACTCAAGTTAATTAGTCCATTAGTTTAGTATTTTTTTTTATATTCTCCACATACCTACAACGAGATCTAGTCTCATCACATAATCATTTGTTCTGGATGGGAATCGAACCCACGACCTCTGGTGTAACAGTCAGTGCCACTAACCGCTAAACCAACACGCACGTCCAAGTTATTTAACAAAGGTTCTCGTGTCCGCGTCTACAGTAATGCATTTTAAATTACTAACGTGAAGTGGAAAGCAAAAAACATAATATGATTCCTAATTTATAAGCACCACGCGTTGTTATACTTAAGTACTTAAAGTGCTATTGAATATTTTAAGGATAGTTTAAAAAAAACTGGTAAAATTGACAAATCTGTCATGTTATAATTGTATACGTAGGTACCTTCTTAATTATTCTAAGATACTGCTGACAAACGGTAAAGGATAACATCGTGGGGAAACCTGGATTCCAAATATTGGAATCGGAAATCCGCAGTAAGCTAGCGTGGTGATCAATGCTCAAACCTTCTCTATATGGGAAGAGACCTGTGCCCAGTAGTGAGAAGTTTTACGGAGTGAGTCGACTAAAAAGCCAAATTTTATAAAACTACACAGGTAAAACGTAGTTAAATCAAACCAAATGCCACGTTATTGATTCTATACATATGTATATCTTTGGAGGCATTAAGAAATAACGAAGGTAATGACTGAAAAATTATGTGATGTTTTCCAGTAATCTCAAGTTATAAAGAATTTTACATAGGTACATAACATGAACAACCTAGCCGCGTTAAAAAAATATAAAAACTTACATTACATTTTATGTTACTTATTACATAAAATGTACAAATTATTTTTACTAAATGTATCTATGTTGCTAACTGTACCTACGATCGTCTTGAAAATCTCGTCTTAAAACTTACAGAAATTCAAGCGCGAAAATTCCCCGAAAGTTTTAATTAAACTTTGAAATATTATACTAACTAGAATAGTATAGGTTCTTAGATACTATTTTAAACCGTAACTCAAGGATAGAGGTCTGGAAAAATAGTTTACATCATATTTTATTAGTGCAAGACCTTGTAGACGTTAAGTTACATATCTCCTCACGCTAACGCTGACGAATAGCACCAATGTATTGAACTGACAAGTCACAGTCACGTCACGCGTCGAAGAGGAATGTCATTCCGATAGGTTAGAAGTTTTCAAATCTATTGGGATCTATATCTTCCGTTGTCAGCCACGCTGACAGCATCAGCGGTGGTGTTGTAGAGGTCCTCGTTGTGCTGACGGGACACACCGGGTACCTCATTTAGTGGGCCATGGTTTAAAGAGACATACCACACTCAAAATTCTCGGAGGACCTTTGAGGCTAAAACCACTGGAGGTGGATGGTCCTCATCTGCCTATGGCCGGGGGCACGGGGTGCACCGCGAAATTGCTCAGGGGACCTGCCACCACCTCTTAAAGAAAAACTGATGCTTGTAGGAGCGAGATGGCGTATTATTCAGTGTAGAGCAGCGTCTCTCTTCCACAACTGCAGCAGTTTTACTTTAAGACCTGATGGTAGGTTCTCGTGTGTAATTTTGGTAGTTCATTACCTAAATATATATAAAGACACTTACCGTAAGAGGAATAAACAGCGAGCATGAGCAGCAGACAGATCCTCGCGATCACAGCACCCATCTTAACTTCAAACATATTCAAAATGGCGGCGGCAACACAAAATGGCTGACTAACTATTTAACTTTGACGTTTTTACATAATACTGATATTATATTTATTGATCTAATATTTTGAGTTCTTGTTTGATTTTCTAATGATGTTTTCGAAATCATTCGCGGTTTCTCGGGTTTTCTGGAAAGAAAGAAAAGATAGAATTAGACACACAAATATAAACATAAAAAAATACATTGCGCTGGCTTGGATATATTATGTGAAACACTTTTTATAGACATTTAGTTAAGGATATGAATCGCAACTTTGTCGTGTTACTCTCTCAAGTTAGGTATTATCACTCCCGTTGTTGTCGCAAAAGCTGTCAGAGCCGTGTGTTAACAGTGACCCCAATAGGCTACTAGAAAACCCACCTGGCAGCAAATAATCAATATCTATTTTTTTTTTAGCAAGATCAAATAGTCTTCTTAAAATCAAATTAATGTCAATCAAACTAAAACTATGATAATGCAAGTGTGCAAAGCTCTAATCGCGTCGTTGTCCAATTAAAATAGTCCGTCAAATAGATTTCCAAAAAATATTATTTCTTTTATCGAGTAAATAAAACATGGAGACGATACAGTGAGTTGGAATTCTGTATGACGTCTCAATGCACTTTTAATGACAAGTGACGTTACTACCCTCACTTACATACGATTCACCATCTTTGATTCGTTATATCTTCGAACTAAAATTTACTTATTGATTTGATAAAAGAAAAATACGAACGCAATATGTTTCAGAAACTATTAACGGACTAATTAGATATTTATTTTGAAAGTGCCTGAAAAGGCCTACTCGAAATAAAAAACCTTTTGATTTTGATTTCAAATAGGTTAATTGACTGCTATCGCTTTGCTATTGCTACAGACGTAATACGGGTTTTCAAACCTCGATATAATACAGGAGCAAGTGGAATAGAACTGGCTGCAGGTCAACGACCTCACGAACCTAAGCGTTGCGAAGTGGAAACTACTTTCCATTGCCAACGAGGTTTGTGATTATTTTGCAGAGTTACTGTTTTGGAATGGACATATGGTATCGCCGACCCCAAGTGAAATGGGATAAGGGCTGGAAGATGATGATGACTCTTTACCAAGTAATTTTAGTTTTAAGAAAATACACAGACTCGTTCTTAAGAGCCCCTAAAAGTTCTAAGATGATCAAATATGTTTGACTCTTTATTTCTGGTTGGCAATCATTCGCACAGTTTAAATGCAGTTTGTTGTTGTTTTATATTCTGGTTTTGAGGCTGATTTTATGCGTATGTTCAAAGTAAACGTTTCCAATGAACATGTATGTACCGTTTGAGATGATTTATCTTCTCATGGACCCCGTAAACTCATCAAGACACGGGGGTCATCATCGAAAAGTATTTTCTTACCATATCTGCAAATATTTGTTCAATTTCACCGAATCTCAGTTATTTTCGAATTAGTCTAAAACTTCTTTAGTAAAATATAACTTATGTTTGTATTTCTTAATTTAGAAACTTATACCATCACGACCTTTATAAAAGGGCTTAAAGTGTATAATCAGAGAGAGTTACAACGCTAGTAGGGTGTAATATGGCTATTATCTTATAGAACACAATAATACAGAGCTGCATTAGAGGGGTATCGGGTTACCCCCGAGCTTTGCTAATGACAAGTAGGCCAGGAGGCAGGGGGCTAGCTGGGAGAATCATCGGGAAAATGTATTTTACGTATTATATGCTGATAGCGAGTGTGATTGTATGTTAATTAAAGATGTATCAACGTTTTATAATTGACTTTTTTGCAGGATGTACAATACGCATAAAAATGCTACTATTAATTGTAAATTAATGTTTCCAAATAGATGACAACGGCTTGCATCAGAACGGCGGTGTTTAGCTAAATTAAGAAAGAATGCAAGTCAAGTAATCTAAATAAAGGCTTAGCAAAAAAGAGTTACACACTAGCTATGCAATTTCATTAATTTTACTGCACAGATAACCGAGTGATACGTGTATTATATAGCACTCTATAACAGAACTCATAAAACAAAATTAAGCTTCAGCAAAACTTATCAATATTCAGATAACATGATCAAAGCGACCCCGAACTCCTGTACTATGCCTTAAGGGCACGCTAATGCAGTAATTACCGTTTTTTCTCTTAGGTGCAAAAACAAGGGGATGCTGCCAAACAAATTTGGACCCTATACTACATACTTAAAGAATTTACTTGCAACATTGCTCCTTGAGCAAGAGGAATTTGGACGCCAGCCAATGAATCTTCAGATCCTACTTGGGAATACTTCGTAACGAAAATCATGGGTTTTGTGAGATTAAGATAATTCTTTGTTAATTATTTATTGAATAATTTATGTTTCATACATTATTATTACAGTAGATCACTCGAATTCTGTTATGTTAGTGAACATCAAAGGACGTGTTTCCTGCTCTTGTGGAAGTGTGACAACGCACTACACGGCGTAGAGCGGCGTCTCTCTTCCACAACTGCAATAATATTACTTTGAGATGAGGAGGTCTAACAGACCTCTAGTTTTTTTTTATCATTCACACAACGCCATCTAGTCACGATAGTAACTTGTGTTATGAGACAACTGATAAACATACCTACATATATATTTTTGAATACATACATACATATTACGAATAAATTACACCCAGACACAGAACAAATGATCGTGCTCATCACACAAACACTTGCCCTGGGTGGGAATCGAACCCACGACCTCCGGGATAGCGGTCAGGACCACTAACCACTAGACCAACAGGCCCCTCAATCTGACAAACTTGTTGTTTAGTTCTCAATATCCCACCGTAGGGCAAAAATCTCCCTTCCATTTTCGATCCATTACCTCACTTAATAATTATTCTTCGTCTACCCTACTATTACGGTTTCAAAGCAAGTGTTGGTTTTCAAGTAAGTAGGTACCTTTATTCTATCTTGCTGTACAGAGAAAAATTACATTTGTAGTATATTCAAAATTAAATGTTGAACAGAGTTGTGTAGTTTTAATGTAAAATGTGCAAGAATTGTATTTTAAACAGCGGTCTCTTAGTTTTGAAATTGTTCTTTCATTAGCTCAACGTTATGGTTAGTTAAGGACTTCATTTTTATTTAAAGTAGTTTCTTTTTTTATAGTTTTCTTATTTATGATGAATTTAGTGACATTTTAGAATCTGTATGGAGATAAATGTGAACCTATTTTTCTAGGTTGTAATGGTTTTTATTACGCCAAATAAAAGAAGCGTAATAATGTTTATGTTAGTTTTACTTCACCATAATAATATGTTCTGAACGCCTACACTGATCTCGAATATTAACAAACCTATATTTTTTCCTATATGTTAACGATTTATGACTAAAATTAGCAACATGTATAAAATACCCAAAATTACTTCATAGAAATGTTATTTTTAATTCTACCACGAATTCTGTAAATGAATCGCCGGGAGCCGAACACGCTTAAGTCAGAAAATTAAAACAAAAAAATAAAAAAGTTTGATAATTATAATTAAAACGGACCCACTAAAGCAGAACTAACTACATTATTTTTTGGTTTGTACACTTTACCGCGGATCAAAGGTGAAGAATTAAAATTAAAAGCGACTTTTATGAGAAAATCACTTGATTTAGAGTTCCTTGCAAAGAGTGGTTTTAGCTGGCAATGAGATAAAAGATTTATCTTATCATGAAATTATTGTCGATTGATTATAAAAAAATATTACTAAAATGCAGTTTAGTACTATTTTTTATAAATGAAATGACTTAATAACTATAAAAAATAGTACACAATAACACAACAGACTAGAAAAAAGTTTGTTATTGTTATACGATTAATAAAATCATCATTAGCCGTCAATAACCCACAGCAGTGCGTAGACCTCCTTAGTTTATGCCATCCTCATTTACCTCTTGCACTTTGCATAAAAATAAAAAGTAAGCAGGCAAGGCAAGGTCTACGTTAAAACAATAAACGTTTAACTAGAGGTATGTATTACATACGGAACTCTTTGCAAACCAGTCCATCTCAAACTTAACTGTTTTTATAAGACCATTTTTTGGTACCCAACTGTACAAGAACAACAAACTTTGCTTATGATCGTTCAAGAGTTAATAATGACGTACAAAATAAAAATAATTACTTTTTAAAATCAAAAGAAGTGCCTTTTCTAAATTATCTTCTAAATGAATAATTAAACTTGGTTTCGGGAGTAACAGCTGACCTTTGCGATGTGAAATCAAAGTACCTTTAATTATTTAAAACGTCAGATTTTGATAAATTTTCTATAGGTAAGTTTAGTATTTAAAACTATGGGCCAACGAAGGAATATCATCCTGTGTTTTCATATAAGGTATATGAAATTATGCAACCACATGATGTTCAAATCATGTTCAATTAATATCCAGACCAAATAAACCTCGGTTTCTGGAAGGCTGATTCGAACCTAAGACCTATGACTTGGCAGTCCATCGGTCATACCACAAGGCCATCACTTTTATAGTAGGCTTACCGACCAATGCTCGTTGTGTGTGTGTCCACGTGAAAGATATGCCCAGCAGTAAGATTACATCCTAATGTTAAGAAAATCCCTAAAGGCATTCAAAATTACATAAAATGAAACTAACATTAAACATAATATGATTTACTTGAGAAAATAATTCCAGGTAACGAAACTTGTCCGTTGTTGTGTAACATTTCTACAAATAGTGTATTAAGAGTAATAGGGATGTCACAATGGTTTTAAGAAATATTGTAAACTCTCCCGCGGTTTTGCCCGCACAAATATAAGTCACAGTAAATAATAATCCTGTTTAAAATCCAATAAAAGAACCTCAATACGTCACTTCAAGTTAAAATCTATCACTGTGGTAAATTTTATCAAAATTGATTAAGCCGTTTGAGCGTAAACGAGGTAAAAACATTCATACATGCTTGCAAAATATAGCCATTATAATAGTACTAATAGACTAGCTGCACCACGCAGCACTTACTTACGTTATATTCTTGAAAAACTGAACGAAGATGATAACTGACTGATTGATACAATGTGTGTCTGTCTGTCTGTCTGTTTGCTTGTCCTCGATAATCTCTCAAATGACTGGCCCAATTTTGACTGGACTTTTATTGGCAGGTAGCTGATGTAATAAGGAGTAACTTAGACTACTTTCATTTTTGAATATATTATTTTATTTCAGAAAATAACCGAATAAATCGTTTTGTTCAATTCCACGCGGATAAAATCGCGGGCACACTACTCTAAAAATAATATTGAAAAACCAATAACATGGATTTGAAATGAAATATAAACTTCAATGTTTCTTCTTGATTTTCGAGACCTAGAAACCATTATAAAATTCTATTAGATTAAGAAAACAATCTTGTATAACTCAGTTTATTCTAGACATCATCTTTCTACCCTTATCCCATTTTACTTGGGGTCGGCGCAACACGTTTTTTACTTCCATTCTCCCTATCAGACATCACAGTACCATTTACTCTTTTTTCATTCATATCATTCCTAAGACAGTTCATCCATCTTTTTTTGGCCTTCCCCTAAACTTTTAAAAAGTCACATTCATACTCTATCCTGGGCATCAAACCTGCACCTTGCATACACATCCATACATAGAACTGTAAGATAATATGTTATCCGCGTGTTCTAGATGTTACTAGAAGATAGCAAGTCTGCTTACCCCTTCTTTTTTTTTCGAGGGAAATCATCAAATGACCCCGCCCGCTGTGGGTGCAGCGGGAGGTAGTTTCAGACTTTTACTGACTAAAACCCACTGTGTTCCTCCTGGAACCCTTTGGGTGCCGGGCGAGCGGTAACTCTCATGAGTATCCCGTCTGCACACACACTCATAGAGGATCGTATCGCACGCGCAGGAGACTGCAGCCAGAGGGAGAAGGAGGCCTGCGTTATGTTGCCATAAGACTGAGTAACCATTTTACCCTGCCACAGTAAGGAGGGTAATGTTTTTCAAGTGTATGTATTTCGTTCCTATTGGTTGTTCTTTTCCAGGAAGCTATGCTACGTCATCATAAAGTGATATAAAAGGACCATCCAACACAAAAAAAAACAAATCGAAACAATTTTTTTTTTTATTCTAATTTTCATTAAGGACTTTTCAACAATTCTTGTGATTTAAACGTTCAACAATAGAAATTTCTGAACACTTTCATACAAACTCTTTAAGTGTTATATTAATAACACTTAGTAGATTATAAAATATATTAAATAGATTTAACCTATTTCATACATAATCTACTAATCCTACATAAAAATATCACAGAACATAAAATTGTCAACCCTAACAAAAACAAAGCGAAAAATAAAATAAATGTCATTTGGTAGTTTAGCAGAACAGGACCACAGAGCTTAGCCGCGGGGCAGACGCGTACCAATAATACAGAGCAACAATCATTTAGAGAGGACACAACTGTTACTGACATATTACGTAAGGATTATATGACCCTTGTTAAAGGTCAATACTGTATTTGACCTGTTGTTTTCCAGTTACTTTCATTGTTTTTTTTGTCCTATGATGAAAAGAAGGAATTGTTTTATTTTTAAGCGTGTCTGTTTGTACATTTAATTATTTTTACATCAAAGTATGTTTTTCAGGATGATTTTAATATACATTTTTTTTTTCAATTACTTTAGGTCTTTTACCCTATCAGGTGTTCCAGTGATTTTTAAGGCTTTGACTGTCAAGATCATCTGACTTGATTATCAGGACATATAAAAGCTTTATACCTATGTAATATCCTTTCTTGGTATTCAAACTTACTTTAAGCCTTCATAAATTTCATCAAAAAACAATCACAGTCGTGGTCAGTTGATTTGACAGCAGATTCAGTTGATCAGCCTCCCAGAAACCGAGAGTAACCCTTAAGATGTTCACTTGCAAAAGTGTCATAAATATTCACATTCGCATTCGTGATTTTAGATAGAAGATTAAACAGTATAATTACACATTGGTAAGGAATTGAAGCAATGATTGTCAGTTCGTGAATAACATTTAATTTTAGCTAAACTTTTAGACAGTTAGCTAGACTGGCCTTTACAAAATTACCTATTCAAATTAACTAGCTGTTCCCGCGAATACGTCCGCGTGGAATATAAAATAAAAGGTTTTTTCCAAAATTAAAGAAGCCTAATTTACTCCTTTTTACATCAGCTAACTGCAAAAAAAAATCCAATCAAAATCAGTCCAGCCTTTTCAGAGAATGGCAGAAACAAACACATTCAGACAGACAGATAATAATTAAAAAGTAATATTTTGGTGTATGTCCTGTTATTTCAATATTACAAATAGAGCCTTCAAATTTTATTTATTAAATATTTCTAGATTTTATGTAAATTAATAGGAGTAGGTACATTATTTTTTTTACTAATACCCACATAATTCACCTACCACCCTTTCATTCTACAAACTAATCCCATATCACAAACAATAATAACAACACTAACTCGGCTTTCTCCACAAAACGAGCAAACACACAGACAGACAGAGAGACACGACGTTTGTCAAGCGAGTGATTAATAGTCCGCCATCTTGGTTCTTTTTCCCGCCATTCCGCTTTCATCCCGGTCAACATGTTGTTAATGAGTACATGTTTTATTGTAGCTGCTGTATCAGATATCGGGTAGAAGCGATTGGAGGGAGCGAAAATTGCGCGATTATTGCTCGTATTTTGGGTTTTATTTTCTTATGAGCAGCCGGTAACTGGTTATTGTTACACGTGTCTAGCGAAATTACTAGCAATTATTGCGCGATTATTGCTCGTATATTGGGTTTTATTTTCTTTTGAACAGCCGATAATTGGTCACTATTACGTATTAAGCAAAAGTAAGTAACAGCAACAGATAGCTATTATTGTGCAATTATTGTTCGTGATTTGCGTTTTATCTCCTTATTAGTATTTTCATATTATATTATTTTAAATTTATTTAGTGAACTAGTTTTGAATACCATAGTTAAGTAAAAATAAATAAATTTTATTAGCGGTTATTGTGCAATTATTATTTGAACTGCCGGTTTGAGTTTAGAATGAAACACATTATGATCCAGTTGGATATCTTTAGTTAATTGTAAATCATAAAACTCCACGGCGACTGGGGACCACAAAATAAAGAAAATTAGACAAAAA
This sequence comes from Chrysodeixis includens, assembly GCA_941860345.1. Classification (NCBI taxonomy): domain Eukaryota; kingdom Metazoa; phylum Arthropoda; class Insecta; order Lepidoptera; family Noctuidae; genus Chrysodeixis; species Chrysodeixis includens. The sequence goes on along the minus strand of OW796110.1, from coordinate 2,706,677 downwards.
ATATCATACCTCCATGTTTTTTTTCCGACACATATTTTTTTTTGACAGCTATTAAATAGCGCTATCGCTTGGCTATTGCTAGTTACTCAATACAACTACGGAATATAACTTTAATGACTGTAACTAAAATTATAAGGGTAAAACGTCCATTAGACCTAATAATTTTAATTGTTTACGTAAATATAAACATAACCAATTATTATTAGTTAAGTATATTAAGTATCATTGAGACGATCATACAAGTCTAACTAACTAGTATTATTAACGTAAAAGTAATTTTGTCTTTTAGGGTTATGTATATATTATTTTATATAACTTTTACGCCTAAACAGCTTGACCAATTTTGATAAACTTTGCTACGGACTGCATTTTGTCGTAACTTGTATCATTTATCTCACATAGCATATAATTACAAATACTACCGACCCGCCCCAGCTTCGCGCGGGTACCATATTAATGTATGATAGATATATACCTTCTTTTTGTGACATACTATTAAAAATCGCATCAAAATCCATTAGGTATCTACGTAGTTTTGAGATCTTAGCATACTTAGGGACAGACAGACAGCGGTAACGACTATTTCATGCTTTCATTCTATGTGATGATAATATACATCTTTATAGCAGGCGAAGACGCGGGCATAAGCTATATTTAAACCCTTAACAATGATTCAAAAATCAACATCAAAAGGGTTTTTATTTCGAGTAGGGCTTTTCAGGCACTTTTAAAACGTTACTGACTCCAGTTGCGCGGTTTCAAAATATCATTCTTATAGAGAAGAACCGGCAAGAAACTCCATAAATTATTTGAAATGCTTTGTAGTTAGTTACAAAGTCTTTGATTATAAGAACTCTTGTTAAATCATGTCTGTTTAATCTTTTCGTTTTCGCATTATCCCATACGATATCGGGGTACCTAAGTCAAATCTTGCTGTCGCAAAACTGCTTTGATAAAAAAGGAACGAAGTTTTTTTTAAGGTATTGTTCATAAAAGCAATTTCTATTTCATTTTCTAAGAGATTTACACAGCGTTACAAACTTACAGACATTTATGAGTAGGTACTAGACAACTAATAAACATACTTATTAACTTCGAAATACATATTAAGAGATAAATTACACCCAGACACAGAACAAATGATAGTGCTCGTCACACAAACATTTGTGCTGGGCGGGAATCAAACCTACGACCTCAGATAAAGCAATCAGGGCCACTAACCAAGACCATTCGTCCAACCATTGCTCTACTTTTTTATAGACAGCTTTTTATAAAAACTTACGTATAAAAAGTCACCCGTTTAATAAGCTTAATCCGACAATTAGTTACTGAGTACCGAATTATCAACGCTTTTTATAGTAGTCTCAGTTCCCATAACAAATTGATACAAGCGCGGCGTTTAAATTACTCAAACTTCACTAAGTAACAAAGTCGCTTGCCGCTGTTTATCTGTCCCTACCTATGTATGCTTAGATCTTAAACTACGCAATGGATTTTGAAGCAGTATACAGGAAGAGGCCTGTGCACAGGAGTGAGACGTTTATAGGCTGGTATTATTACTTATTGTATCTAGAACATTATGACGGGCCTGTTGGGTTAGTGGTTAGTGACCCTAACTGCTATTCCGGAGGTCGTGGGTTCGATTCCCACCCAGGACAAATATTTGTGTGATGAGCACGATCATTTGTTCTGTGTCTGGACGTAATTTATCTATAGTATGTATTACATGTATTTAGAAATATATTTAGATGATATGGTGCATGTGCAAAGGGTTGTGCATGAAATGTGCAAAGGGTTTGCTTGCGAGATGACATCAGATAGGAACGTATGGAAGAAGAAGACATGCTGCGCCGACCCCAAGTAATAATTGGGATAAGAGCAGGGGAATGATGATGATGATGCTAAGTATGTTTATCAGTTTTCTAGTACTCATAACACAAGCTACTAAGTATGTTTAACTTGAGACTCGATGGCGTTGTGTGAATGTTGAGTAATATTTATTATTTATTTAATTTAATATTTTTAAGGACAGTATTATTATACTTCGTTTATTGTTGGAAATTGGAAAGAGGTGTTTGTCCAAATTGGTATTATTACGAAAAACAGCTAAGTATAGCAAATATAGGAACGTTTGTACTTTACAAGAAAAACTAAGCATTCTATTTTTACGCGAGAACAGCTGCGCCTTTTAGTGGCAAAGTAACATTTTTTTTCAAGTGTCAAAACATCAGGCAAAAAGTCGTCGAAAAGTATCATCCTGGTTTTTTGGAGTAATCCCTTCGACTTAAAATGTTTGCTTGGAGACGTTTTTTATTATTTCTGTGGTTATATAAATAAAATACGGGATTTTGGTGTCCTGTTTTGTTTAGCATTAGTTTAGTTCTCCGGTTTCAGACTTGAAAGAAGTTAGTTCTATGCTCTGTGTTAAGTATTCATCATAATTAATTTAAGAGCTTAGATGCTGTCGGCATAACTCCCTCTAATTTGTGCCTACTCTTGAACTTTCTTGTATGTCCTGACCTTGACCTTATGTAAGTATTAAGTATTTTTTTTTAATAATTTGTAAATGGAAACTTATTTTAATTGGACTAACATTTTCTACAGTTCATCCCCATTTTCACGAACGTATCAAGATTTCTTTTCCTAGCCTATTCTGTCCTACTGCTAAGAAAAGACCTCCCCCAAATCCTTCCACGTTTGTCTGTCCTGTGCCGCCGCTAGAGCCATATAGAGATGATCACAGAGTACGAAAAGTAAAAATCTAATTAGTCCTTCAGGTAAGTAATTAAACACTTTTAGACACGTATTTTTGCGTTTACCTTAACACCAAAAAATGACAAAGATAAGCTGCTTTCAAGTTTAGGAAAAGAGGCTTTCAATTCTTGGGACATAACGCATTCGAAAAATTTATACGAAAGCATGACGTCATACGTAAGTTTAATTGACTATACCTTGGTCAATTTATATTTGCGGGACAAAAGAAAAAATACGTATTCAATATTATCCATTTAAATACATGCTCTATTATAACAGGTCTTTTTAAATTGTAGTTATATGAAGGTTTATATGTATAGTATTGTACGCGATGACTCCCGCTTCAATCTCTTGATTGTTGTTCAATGAAGCCACTTCTGTCGTTAACTCGCAATTGACATCAATGCGGTGTTTTCATTTAGTTGATTGATTGATAGCTTCATACGTCATGGTAGGGCATTGATACCAGACTTGTACTTGGGTATTTAAAAAACTAAACGTGTATAGAAAGTAATGGAGACAAAATAAAAAATCCGGGGAAGTGTAAGTCGGAGTCGCGCACGAAGGGTGTACTATCATCTATAATAGAAAATCACGTTTGTTGTAGGTATACTGATTTTTAATCTGTTAATTTCAGCTTTCTAGCTATCATGGTTTATGAGATACAGCCTGGAGACAGACAGACAGACGGCGGAGGCTTAGTAATAGGGTTCCGTTTTACTCTTTGGCTACGGAATCTTAAAAAATATGCGTTTATCTAAACAATATTAAATACGCTGCTTTAAAGTTTGTGACGTAACGTATTCGAAAAATTTATACGTAAAACGTACCTAATTTGATCAAGTTGTGTTTGCGGGACAAAAGGAAAAATACAATATTATTCATTAAACTACATGACAGACATCAAAAACAATTTTTTCATCCTACTACATATTTTACATATAGGCAAATCTTCGGATGAGTATCATTTCATAGAAAAGCTAGCAGGTAGATACAGGCACAAAAAAATATCTCATAAGTTTCAGTTATTATCTTGTACCTAAAACTATTAATTTTAAAAGCTTTTATTTAACTTGCAATGTATGGATATTTGTGTGTTCGGGTGAAATCTTTGAACTCAATTTTGAAGTAGATATATTCAACCGTTCGTGCTGAAATTTTGTGGACGCATTTTGTTTGGATGACAATATATGATAAGATATGTGACGTCATTCTAAATTCAATATGGCGGATCATACAAGATGTCAGAACAGTTATATTTAATCCACTTATACAATATGGGTATCAAATGAAAGGGCTTGTTAAGAGTGACTAGAAAAAAAATATGACGTCATTCTGAATCCAATATGGCGGACCATGCAGGATGGCGGAATAGTTACCTTTAGTCTACTTCTACAATATGGGTATCAAATGAAAGGGCTTGTTAAGAGTGACTAAAAAAAGAATATGACGTCATTCTGAATCCAATATGGCGGACCATGCAGGATGGCGGAATAGTTACCTTTAGTCTACTTCTACAATATGGGTATCAAATGAGAGGGCATTTTGAGAGTAATTATAACTTGAAAAAAGAATGTGTCGTTAATTTCGAACCTAGCCAGCGATAACTAAAAAGTAAAAAATAAAAAATTTTAAGTAAAAAATCTTTTTAAGAAAAAGCTTTTATTTAAACGCTCTAAAAAGAAGAAAATAAAATTTTGGATTATACTAACAACTCCTCATTATACACAATTTATATATAATAATAAAAGCTTGTCGCGAGGTTTACATACCTATCAACATTCCTTTATATCATAATAATTTGTGGTAAATCGAGCGACAAGCTTTTATTATTATATATAAATTGTGTAGAATGAGGAGTTGTTAGTATAATCCAAAATTTTATTTTCTTCTTTTTAGAGCGTTTAAATAAAAGCTTTTTCTTAAAAAGATTTTTTACTTAAAATTTTTTACATTAACCAACATTCCCGGACAAGTTACAAACTCCGATTAAAACTTAAACCACATTGTGGACATGACATAACCTCAAAACGGAATCGATTGTCAAAACGAGCAGAAAGGGGAGGGAAAAATTATAAATTCCCACCCCTGGGGGTGGTTTACGAAACATCGGTCGACCCCATGACCTTTTCTTTTTTTTTTGTAAAGCGATGTAAGCAGAAAAATCTTGCTACCGCTCACGAGTCGAGTGGTTTAGTGTGGGCGAGGTTAATTGTCGATGTTTTCATTTCTATCGATAAATTAATTCAGGATGCTTGAGGCTGAATATTGGGTAAAATCATTTAAACGGTTTTAATTAATTTTTTATGGCTTCATCTTGCTGCTATGAAAGGGTATAGGATACTTTTTGTCGCAATTATTGATATTTTTGCGGTAGGTAGATACCGGGAATGAAAATATTTACCGCGAATATTTAGGAAAGACAAAGTAAACTACAAATACTAAATATTAGGACAATACATAGAACTACTAGCTGTACCCGCGACTTTGTCGGCGTGGAATTTAACGAAAAAGTAATTAGATTATTTTCTGAAATAAAAGACTTTTACCAAACTAAAAATCGCTTAAGTTACTCGTTATTACATCGGCTACCTGCCAATAAAAGTCGTGTCGAAATCGGTTAAACCATTTCAGAGATTAGCAGGATCAAAAATACACTGCCTAGTAAAAAAAATCATAAAAATAACTCCATCCATTTGTATTAACAGTGGTAAAAAGCATAATTTCTTATGAAATAAGAGGCAGCTCAGTATCTCTTATCTGTTAAGTATGTTTTATTTGTAACGATTTTATGTTACAATAACAATTAAATAAACGATTCCTTGCGTCTTAATAATGTCAAATTTCAGACCAAAATATCATTTGCACGAAACATCGATATCGATAAAAACTTAGCTACGTCCCTATACGCTCACCTGTATAATTTGAAGGGTTCTAGAGTGCAGCGCTCTCGAGTCGACCCCTTTACATCGTGTCACCTCTCTATTCTCCGCGCACCTCTAGTGAAACGGCGTTTACTTCATAAAGGTTTAACTTGTTTTTGTCTTAGTTTTAACTTTATGTTACACAGACTTTGAGTTACATAGTTTTGTGAGACAGTTAAACAGCCGTATTCGCAACTGACACTTGACTATGTGACGTTTTTTAATGTCTACATTCCACTTTGCGACGACGGAGACAACATGACACTTTAGGGGGACTTTTAACTCAGTGCCTTAACGGTTGTAAGAGTGTAAGTATTTTGTCTTAAACAAACTTTAAGGTAATTTAAGAAAGTGTAAAAGACCCCTGAGAACAAACATTTTGCTTTAAACGTTTGTTAGAATTGTTTTAAGCCATTGCAGGTCCTTCAAACCATTAGCAAAATCCAGGGCAAAATAGCACAATAATATATCTCTATTATTTCTCCACACATTGTCAAACGGTTTTCTAAAATAAAAGAAGTCTAAGTTATTTCTTAAATCAGCTACCTGCCAAAAAATCCAATCAAAATCAGTCCCACGAATTTAGAGATTAGCGGGAACAAACAGACGGATAGACAATAGTGCATTTGTGCGATCCACTAATGCTTGTTCTGAGTCTGGGTGTCTTTGTGAAACTGAATTAATATTTCTGTGAAACACATCGCGATACGATGATTAAGTTCCTTAGTGCGGGAGTCGTTTTTTTAATAACAAAAATCGCAGTGATAATTAATTTAACTTTCATTTTTAAATGGATAACGAAAAACGCTACACTTAAAACATTTAACCTTTATTGATTTTCGTAAATAACTTGTGAAAGTTGAACTTGTCAGTTAAATGTCAGAGACACTCTCACTGACTTAATTTTAATGACCGGTCAGTGCATAATATATTAACAGACTTCAAAAACGAGTAATTCCCTAGTTTTTTTTTTTCCGTGAGAAATCATCAAACGACTCCGCCCGCTGTAGCGGGAGGGAGTATCAGACTTTTACTGACTAAAACCCACTATGTTCCTCCTGGATTCCTTTGAGTGCCAGGGTCGCGGTAACTCTCAGGAACATCCCGCAGCCCCGGCAGAGTCAATAAAGGTAGGAACCTTGATAGGATATATACCTAATGCTTTCGGAATGCCTATTACTACTTTTCAAAGTCTTTAACCATGAGCTGCCGCGGCGGGCGAGCGAATCGGCCTGAATCATATTATTGTAGTTGTAGAAGCGCGACAGAGCACTACACGGTATATAGCTGCGTCCCTTTTCCACAACTGCAATTTCAGGAGTTGGCGACTTCCTAGGTCCATTTATGTCATGTACGTAACTATCTTTATTCCACCATATCTTCTGAATACGACAATTTATTTTGATGTGTGAGATATAGTAAGAAGTCTAACAGAATCGCGAGTAATGCCTAATATTTTTAGCAAAAAGACGTAGCTGCTATATGAAGCCATGCCCCATTCTGTATGGAATTCGTTTTAGATTTTGACATATTTGTCTCTTCAACTCGTTTGACCTATATTATCTTTATCATCATGGAAAACATCTGAGAATGTTTCGTGGGTGTGTGTTGCCACTACAGAGGACTAATTAACTCAGTCACCAAGTTGTAAACCAACCATACAATAAGAAGAAGAAGTCACCATCATCAGCCTTAAATAACCCACTGCTGGACATAGGCTAGTCTTTACCCATTATAAAAAATAAATATTTCTCAACATTCACGCAACGCCATCGAGTCTCAAGTTAAGCATATTTACTAGCTTGTGTTATTAGTAGTGATACAGAAATTATCATGCTCATCACACAGCATTTGTCCTACATGGGAATCGAACCCACGACCTCCAGTACAACAGTTAGAGTCACTAACCACTAGACCAACAGGCCCGTCTGGCTCTTTCCCTTCGCATCCACCCTATTCCTATTATACCATAAAGGTTACATACAAATAAAACAATAATAAACTGTACTGCACTGCGTCATACTCAAATAAAAATTCGCAATAAAGCCGTTGAAATCTCAGATCCCACAGTATTTATACCAAATAGGAAGTATTCTCGTAAAAAAGTATTAACTTCATAAGATCCGCGTTAAATATGTGAACCAATAAACTGAAGAACCACACCTGTGAGTAAACTCCTTCATTTTATATCGTCGGTTAAAAGAGAATCTGGGGTTCTTCCATGAAATTTCAAAGTAATATCACTGCAGTTGTGGAAAAGAGACGCCGCACTACGCCGTGTACTGCGCTTTCTCGCTTCCACCGTTAAACCGCTCTTAATACGAAAAATAACTATTAAATACATATTATCTATGAACATTCATTTTAAACATTTAGTATTTTTTTTTAAAAGAATATCTTTTTGTCATGTGTTCCGACCACAAACCAAAAAAACACTACCCAACCTCTCCACAAATGTAAGAAAAGCACGATTTCAGTAGTTAGTATAAAATTTATTATTAAAATTTATTACAAGCCTATATTGTCCCACTGCCGGGCAAAGGCCTCATTCTCATCTGCTTATTTTCTTCTTTCGAAGGAAATGAAATTTCAGTAGTTATTTATACTTGAATCCTTCAACGATTAAACTATGTAGTTTACAGTTAATCACTTAAATGCAATCTCGGTTACCAGTATTTAACCGGTACAGTGAGCGGCAATAGGACACCGGTAATTATTAGCCGATTGGGGCAAATTGCTGCAATTACGTACTCGACTGTACTTCTGTAGTAAGCCGCAAGGGGAGTTTAGATATTTTATGTATAATCCAGGTTTGAAATTTGTAATAAATCTGAATAAAACCGATAAATAAAATGTCGGGGTATCTTTATGGTTCTATGTATCGATTTGTATGCACGAGGTGCAGGTTCGATCCCCAGCGCAAGCATGTAACTTTTTCAAAGTTATATGTATTTTCTTAATTATCCTAAGACACTACCGACAATGTGTAAGGAAAACATCGTAAGGATACCTGGATTTCCAATATCTAAAATGGCCAATCTGCAGTGAGGTAGCGTGGTGATCCGTGATCAATGCTCAAACCTTCTTTGTATGGGAAGAGACTTATGTCTTTCAATGAGACATTTACTGGCTGATTTTTTATTAGATACTACGTTTATGTCGTTTGTAGCTGCAAAAACATCGCCCCTCTCAGAGGCAGTCGGTTAAAAAATTGGATATGTATATGTTAATCCAGGGTATTAGCTAACTCCATACCAAAATATAGTAAAATTGCTTCAGCCGTTTGAGCGTGATAGAATAACAAACGTTCATTCATCCATACATACAAACTTTGTCGTTTATAATATTAGTATTATAAAGACGAAATGAGTAATTGCTATTTCATAAACATCGTCAATTCTTGAGAGATAACGCACTATGTAATTATGTATGATAGCAAGTAGGTACATAATAGTTATCACAATTAAAGTTATTTTGACCTGCTAACCTAGCATGATAGATTGATTCCCACGGTCAATATTATTTAACATATTTGTTGTTCATTGTATACTTATGAAGTGACGACTAGCTGTGCCCGCGGTTTCGCCCGCGATATTGATTAAACATACAAAACATTACACGTTTAAATTGCAGCGTTTGTGCTAATCCAGCCATACAAAATACATTGAAATTGGTCCAGCCGTTTTACCCATTACCTTAAAATTGAGACGAGTTTTTCAAAAGTATGACCATTTGGCACTTTCCTACAGTATAAAGGACTATGCGGATTTGGTCATATTATGAACTGTCGTTGAATTCTTCAGAATTGTGTTAGTGACAAGTATTATGTCACTATCTATTTTTACTCACATACAAACTATGCTTGTATGACTAATTGCGCACTATTAATTAATTTGAATTTCCAATTATTATTGTTTTAAATTTTTTGCTCTATGTGGTTTTAACATATTATTATCTTATAATAAACATCACTAACCTTTTAATTCGAAACTTCTTGCATAGAATACGATTCAGAAACATTTTTATTTCGTTTCTCAATTGTGATTCAATAAAAATAGTTAACACACGAGATTAAATTTTAAAAGGAATTCGGCCATTTTACTCGATGGAAAAATTTGAATTTCGAAGTCGGATGCACAGGCATACGAAACCAGAGCCAAGTGCTAATGCATTCTCCGTACTACGGATTTAGGCAAAGGAAACTCTACACGTGTTAAATGGAACCTCACTGACAGGTATTTTTTTTTTGTATTTATTCATGACGCGCGATGTAAGCGGGCGTAAATGGATTTCTGGAAACCTGGTAGGGTAAACAGTTTTGTAACCCTTCGAATGACCACGGAACTAACGTACCTTATGTCGTGTTTAAATTCGACGTTAGCATTACTATACAAAATTTCATTTTAACTGCAGTAACATCCCTTTCTTTTTAGATCGATCTATCTAACTGTCAAGTGTGCTTTATTCTATAAATTTTCACTGCTAATAAAAAAACCGATAAAACTGCTATTCCCCTTAATTTCAAACATTTTGATTCAATAGTTACATTATTATGATTATCGTGGAAGGACTTGGGGTAGGCCTTTGCTCAGCAGTGGAACACTATAGGCTAGGAAAAAAAAAAAACAAGTTACATTATTTGAGTCATTGCAGAATGCTTTACTTAAAACTAAAAGAATAAAGGGTTTAGCCATATTCACTGTTTTGTTTTGAAGCGCTAGTAGATTGTAATGTATAAGTTTGTAGTTTTTTTTTTTGTTTTATCTGTTTAAATAAAAAAATCCATACATATGGTCGAATTGAGAAACCTCTTCTTTTTTGAAGTCAGTTAAAAATACATAACTCATTAAAAAAGTATTTAATTTAATAAAACTCTCACACTTCCATCCTATAAACTCATTATAACCTTTTTGCAGTTCAGTCAGTACATTTCAGAGACAATACAGCCTGCTACTAGTGGCCCTATGTAATCTTATACCGCTTAAAACCTGTTTCGAAGAACAGGTCTATGTTGGTCCTTTGCAATAGCTAGCAACTGTCATGGTATTATGATCATGTTTTAAAATATGGCAGAATAAAACAGGACACAAGTTTAAAAAACTGTCATTGACAGATTGCTAGTTTTGGGGGGAAATTCAGATGTCAAATAAGTAATGTCACTTGTAAATTTTTAAAACTTTGAAAACACTTCACAAATTTTTAGGAAATCAAATAAAAATTGGCTGTTTAAGTTAAAAACAATCATGCATAAAAAATAATTTCTGTTTTTACAATGCCAAAAATCGATTTATTGTTCTAATTTTAATGTATTTAGAATATAAAATTAGCTCCTCACTTGATATGTATCTTCCTTTACATATTATGGTGGTTAAAGAAGAACTTACCAATAGTAAAGAAACTGCTTAATGTTTAAGGAATGACATTAACATAGCAGTTATGGACATAATTGTCATATTACTTTTAAGTCCGTGTGGTGTCCGGATATAAAGAATAGCACCACCCCATATCCTCCAATGGGTGTCGTAAAAGGCGACTAATGGACCTTAAGACCCAGTGCACTGTACCAAGCACCTTGGGTCACCCGAATGGTGGCGGGTAAACAACCAACAATCGCATTCCCAAAGAGGGTTAGTGTCAGGCAGGCGGCCGACTATAAAACCATAGCCATTAGCAACATGTTTAGAAAAAGCAACATGTTGCGCCGACCCCAAGTAAAATGGGATAAGGGCAGGAAGATGATGATTTTAAATACTATGAAACATGACAATCATCCTATCATCATAAAATTACTTACTTCAAAATCAGTCACCATTGATTACAGAGCTCTTTTGATATACACATGTATATTAATAGAACATTCAATACTGAATATTTGTACACCATAAAATCATATAAGTGTTTTTAGTAATATACAGTAGGATAACAATGACACTGTTACTGATAATAGCAACATCATTTAGACATCCTTTGGATGGACAGAGAAGATATTTATAAAGAATATTAATGTTTTGCAGAGGTAAAGTTTGTAAGTTTATAAAGTGTCAGGGTGTAGGGATCATAATCATAGGATCTACTGAACTGATTTTGGAAATTCTTTTAACAAAAGAAAGCTATATTAATTTTTAAGTAACATAGGCTATTTATTAATCTAAATACAAGCCCTTAGTTCAGGCGTTTCCTTCGTCTCTATATTATAAACATAATCTTTGTTCTGCTTACTTTTATATTAACTTTCTTATTTCAATCACCTACGCAGAACTACTGAGTAAGAAATAACTGCTTTTAAAGCAAAAAAGATGCATATTATGCATATAGCATACTTGTATGTCATATTCAGGTAAAGAAAATACTATGGAACGAAATTTACCTCCCAATTCATAGAAATCTGTTCAAAATGGTACCTAGTAATATTTATCAAGTGGTTTCTTTTTTTATCTTTATGTTCTTACCAAATAAAACTTTACAAGAATAGTAATTATTTAACAGGACAAATTCCTGTGGATTCCTGAGGAATAATTATCATTCTATTTCGTTAATTTTGACCAAAATAATCAGACATGCAGTATTATAGTTATAATTTAAGTACTATACTGTAACAAATTAAACGGTGGAGTGCTATCAATAGACATAAAGACATTATAAGATCTATTTTTTTAATTAATTCTAAATTAAAAAATTAAAATAAAATGTAGTACAGTAATGTACGGTAGGCCATAACCTACCATTCTTTATTTTATTTTAGTGTTTGTTCCTTTAATATTGTAAATAACAGTTTTATAGAATAAATAAAGAAATATACTCAATGATATTTTTTTAGACTTCTTAGGGTAGGCAATGTCTTTTCGGACTGCATGCCACTGAGCTTGACCAAAGAAAGAAACTCAATAGCTAAAATTTTATTTAAATATATTTTTGCATCCCAAGGTTGTCTGGAAGATATCGCTCTTAGTATGGTGTACAATAAAGAGTATTCTATTCTATATTTTTGCACTATTATTTGTAGATGTGAGTAATATGATGACCAGTAAATAAGCTTACATTGACATTATACTGTTATATAAGAATTAAATTTAAAGATAAATAAGTACCTATACACATTTAGGATAATTAAAGGGTGGGAGATATCAAAAATTTGGATGTGATGGCCTGAGCCCTGATATAAAATTCACATCTTATAATTGAAATGTACCAAAATTGGACTGTTCATTATTTCTTCTATTATTTTTTATTAAATAGATACTTCTATACTTAGTCCTACTAGTATATAGTCTGAATAATACCAACATTTTAATGCATATTAATAAAGTACTGTAATTTTTACATGCACATATCTATTTAAATAGTAATTTCATTGTATTAATCTAAACATTAATAATTGAAATCAAATTACAGTTCCTTTTTATCTTTTATCTGTTTCTATTTGCATTTTGCAGTCTTCAATAACAGAGCTTTTTAACTTACATTTTTTTTTATTTGTTAATTGCCATGACAATTTTGAATTAAAAATTGGAACAGCTTTACGTCGGTCGTGAAAAAGTACCGAATTAAAAATTTATGTCAAATGTCGTGTAACATAAGATTGGAAATCCTGATAAAATATATCACGCGATCGTTGTACATGGGGTTGTATCTTTTTATCGTGTTTTGAATGCAGTGAATTAACCTATTTATAATTCATAGTCAACGACACGGCACGACCTTTGTACATGAAATAGTGAGGCATTGCAGAGCCAGAAAAAAATACTGGCAGTTTGAAAAAAAAAACAACACCAAATCTATTCTAAAAAAAACAAATGAAAATAATTTTTGATCCCGCCACGATGCGAAGATGCGTTTGTGCTGTATAAACAAAAATATTAATTTATAACGGGTTTATTAGTATTAAGAAGTTATTACGTGTGCACAGTATAGTGAAAGTGTGTGTTTTATTGTTTACTAACCTCTGAAACTCGAAGACTCCGTGGCACAACAAAACAGCAAGTAAGTTGACATAATCACCAATCACTATTTGACTATATAAATCGGTCGCACTGCAGTCATCAACAAAACCACATTTTGAACGCGAATCAACAACATTCGAAACGCCGTTCTAGCCGGCACTGTATTGACCCGATCCTTATGAAACCATGGGGAAAATATGCATTTTTTATTAACTTATATCGATTATAAGCCCTCCACAGCTCGAACACGACGGAACATCAGCGTTAAGGGAGTTTTTTAAAACAGGTTCCTTATGTAACAATATCACTCGCGAGCACCTCCGTAATATCATTAATAACACCTAAAAATCGATCCCACAACAAGGCTCACGACAATTCAAACAGAAGACTGCGGCGGCCTGTTAAATTCATTATTTTACTACGTAACGGCCCAATAAATACAACACACCACTGTTTTTAATTAACCAACTTTCTTAAGTTATTACACGGCAAATATCTGTGAATTATTATTGCGTGGAGCTATTTCTCGTGTCATATTTCTTTATACAATGGATGCAAACAATATAGTGCTGATAAAAACACACACGACCCAAGCTACGCACGCTCGCGATGACACTAAACTCTGCATAGATGTCGCGCTTCTGACGGCCATTGTGGAAGATGGCGGCCAACGTCAGCCGTCAAACAACCGCAAACCAAACTACACTTTATGTCGATTACATAAGTAAGGTAATTGATCGTAATTTTTCACTATTTCTACACCATTCGATTGTATAAGACGACTAAATCGGAGAGTCTCGATTGATACAAAGTTATGTGAAACGTAACATACTTTTTGTTTAATCGTGTTATTAAAAATAATATTCTTGTCTCTTTTACTTGAATGCGATTTCAAACAAATATTTTAATGTGGCACGCTTGCGCGAACGTACAGTCAGCGACAGTCGAAGCACACATCGGAATACTATGGCAAAAAATATTTTTTTACTAAGTAATTGAAATATCATAAAAAGTTAAACATAATTATTAATGATGGTCTTAAGTCTGTACTTATACCTAATTATTAACCGTCGGATAAAATTGAGTGATGAGGAAGGAACCTAATTAAAAACACCGCTAGTTCGAGTGTAAACTGATAACTTTTTATGAGTGTATGCCTCTCTTCGTCAAAACATTGGTATCGCCGCTTAATTTCAAAGATTCTCAAGAGCTATGTGCCTCACTACCACAGGATAGTGAGATGCTGAATGACTATTATTGTGGGTCCACACGATGACACGACACAAGCTTCGTTAGCACAAACTGAGTGTAGACTTCAAGTTTGAGATGAATACTTAGAATTTGTCGCAAAAGTTTGTTTTAATGTGTATTTTGCAATACAATGCCGTTGCAAATAAATCGGTTTGGGCAAACTACTGCAGCGTGTGGACTGTGGACGCATGTTTTTATAAACTTGTTTGAAGTAAAAAAATATAATCTGCAAAAATATTCAAGGTAGTTTTAGTAACTTTATTAATATCGTGAAATCCTTTTCTTTATTCGTAGATAATTCAAATCAATTCAGTAACTTTATATTAAGACTATATTTTATATGTTTTGTTTTCATATGTTAGATAAAGATAAAGATCATTTATTTGTTAGAATATAGTACAATGGGTACAGTTCTATTATTTCTGGTGTACAAATATTAACATAACCTAATATATTTACTACCGAAAATTTAAATAGCAAGGAGTTTATAAATAACAATAAAAAAAAATGAGAAACAATATTCGTCATAATAAACGGGTACGTCTATATATTTCTACAATGTTATTGCTTTTACGGTTGACTCTTTTAAACATACATTACACCTCTGTCTGCCGACGGCGTTCAAATGATCTATTTGTGAGGCTTAGGCGATAGGATTTTCAGAAACATTTGTTTGCGCAATACAAGAAATAAAGTAAAAAAACCTTTTATTATTAAACTTAGCTAAACAATTTACTTTAATTTAATAAACCTCGATCGCTTCACTAACCGAGAGAGCTGTTTCAAATGGTTTTTGAACAATTACCTATTTACGTGGAACAAACGCGAAGTTTTACTTTAATCTCAAATGAAGAAAGAAAGCGGGTTTGAGTACAAAGATCTTTTGTCTTCGATACACGTCAAATGCAATGAAAATACTTTAAAGTTGAAACTTTTGTGGTTTTACACGCATTGTTTCTTAGCTTCAGGCTAAATAACGTATTTTAATATTTGATAGACTTTTTCGACTTAAAAGTACCCTCATTTCGTGTTTTGCTTGTCAGATTCAGGACTTTTCTTCTCTTTAGAATCGCCCTAATTCAATTTATGTCGTACTTACTCTGCTCGATTTTTTTTGATCCTGCTAAAAAACTAGAATATCGGTAAAATTTGTGTGTATGAGTACATTTTTTACTTATTTATGCTCTAACTGGCACCTATCAGACACGTTGGATTAATACGTAGGACTTTTGATATTTTTAAA
Organism: Chrysodeixis includens; assembly: GCA_941860345.1. Taxonomy (NCBI): domain Eukaryota; kingdom Metazoa; phylum Arthropoda; class Insecta; order Lepidoptera; family Noctuidae; genus Chrysodeixis; species Chrysodeixis includens. The sequence goes on along the minus strand of OW796110.1, from coordinate 2,690,565 downwards.
AAATAATCAAGTATTATCTAAATATTCGATTAATCTGTTTTTTGATGTATTTTACAACCACCTTGGATTACTCGTTTCACTGCATTTCAAAAAGATTTCAAATGTTTGGCAATGTCAGATATACATTAGAATACAATTGGAGGATATAGTCAGAGCACCTCGTTGCCTGATCAGCTGACCGATCCCGCAGCTCCAGCAAACGCAAGGTGTTAGGTTGTTGCTACTGTTCTTCAAGTCCCACGAGGTTTTATTAAAAAAAAATAACATGTGAAAGTGTTAAAAAATTTTCTATACTATTTTATTGTATTAAAATCTGTACGTAACCTATTCTTCAAGGGGCGTTTAAGATGTCCATGATGTCCATACTTACCGCTTGAAGTAACAAAACATGTTAAATGTTAAATTATGGTTTGATCTGTTGGTCTGGCCTGGTTAGTGACATTGACTGCTGTACCACAGGTCGTGGTTCGATTCCCACCGAGGACAAATGTTTGTGTGATGACTAGTGATGAGCACGATCATTTGTTCTGTGTCTGGGTGTAATTTATCTATTGCACGTATGTATTTAGAAATATATATAAGTATTTTTATGGATTGTCTAGTAATCATAACACAAGCTACTAAGTATGCTTAACTTGAGACTAGATTACATTGTGTGTATGCTGAGAAATATTTATTTTAGTTAATTTATACATTACATTTATTTTAGTTAATTTATACATTTATACATATACCAAACCAATTTTTTTTAAACTCGAAAATAATAAAAAAAATGTATGAAGGTCCTCTCAAGCGAATGTACCATAAGTAAGTGTCTTTTTTAAATGAGAAACCAGATAGAAGTATTAAGTTACACAAAATGTATTACATTTGTATTTACATGTACAACATTTATATTATTTCATTATAGATTTATAGTTTATAGCTTTCTTTATATTGTACTCAAATACTTGTAGGCCGGAGACGGCAGTATATTATTTTGTACTTAACAACTTCTCTGTTGGTACATAAAAGTATTCTACCAATAATGCGGATTAATATGGTTATTATTATTATTAAATGCTATTCTTCTCTATGCTATCCCAAATTTAGGTGATTTCTCGCAGAAATAGCATTGACTTGGGCCTCTTACACTATAAAAGAATTGCAAGCTAGTAGCTACATCCTGGTAGCGCCATCTATTGTTGAAACACTTAAAACTCAGTGTAACACAGAGCGGAGCTGTAATATCAAGCTACTTAAAAGTTGTGTTTAAAATCGGTAGATGGCGCTTATAAGCAGTTAGCATTTGGATGATACATTTTCGATAAATTACCGTTTTTGATATAAGGGCTTACATTTAAAGGAAAAAAGCACACACAAATATTACTGTTTTAAATCTAGTTCCGTTTCTGTCACTTCAATGTGTAAAATAGCAACAATTAGATATTTAGAAACGTTTCAAAGAGAAGTTCGGAGATAATAATACTAGCCATACAGTAACTACCTAAATCGAATACCTACCTAAATTCCGGTAAACACATTATTAACGGCGAGGGGCGCCGGTATCAGGATGGACCATTATTATGTGGGTGGTTGGACGAGGTTTAAGAAATAAGCGTAGTTCACAATCACAATCAAGACTATAATTGGCCTTTGAGAATACACATCGTTTAACAATATGTGGCTAGACGATCCGTCGTTGATGTCCGCTCGGGGCCGTTGCTCGTTCTTCCTCTGCTACTCGCAACACGGCCACCCAATGAACTGACGTTCCGTCAGAGCGACAGGTACTCGCTCTTGCCCATAAAGGTTTCCATCGATTATCCAAAAAGGCGCTACAACAGCGCCGTCACGGCCGGACTGACACACGCCCGTCCCTGGGCGCACTCCTTCTTCATAATCTATTAAGAACCAAAAATGATAACTTTACTGCGACATGTAACGCTCGTCTATCCTGATATAATTACACTTGACTACACCATATCACAAACTTAGCTACAGCAAGCCATCTTACAAGGACCGGGTGAGTGCATCCCTTCGACTGCCAACTTGCAGACCGGATGGCACCACCCCTTCGACCTTCTCTCCAGATCAGGACCGAGCAAGTGCATCCCTTCGACTGTCTACTGCAGACCGGATGACACCGCCCTTTCGACCCTTCAACGCATTTGGACTGGACAAGTGCGCCCCTTCGAACTTACAGCATAAGAACCGGGCAACACCGCCATTTCTACCAAATCGCATCACACAATCTGACGCCGTCACGGTCAATCCGTTTCTTACGGTGCTAACATAACAAACTGAAAACTGCTCACCGGATGCATCAAAATACCGCAGGTGTTGGTGACGTCACATACGTCGACCCTCCTCTCGGCAGCCCCGCTGTGACTGCACCACACGTCGACCCTCCTATCGGCAGCCGCTGTGACTGCAACACTCGTTGACTTGTCCATTGCCATCGTACAGTGCTCCTCGTATAGTGCTCCTCGGCGCGGTGATTGAAGCAGACGTCGGCTGGCCTCCTTGTAGGTTGACTTCTTCGATGTGCTCGTTTTACATTGTGACGCTCAGTTTCCTCTTCTTTTGTTTTCTTCTAGAACTTGTCAAAATGTTTCGATTTTGCAGTTTCAACAAATTTCGTTGAATATCATCGTTGCTTCTATGTACGGGGCGGGCGAATCTCAATACTTCTCTGTGGGCAGCGGATCCATTCCACTTCTGATAACGGCGAGGGGCGCCGGTATCAGGATGGACCATTATTATGTGGGTGGTTGGACGAGGTTTAAGAAATAAGCGTAGTTCACAATCACAATCAAGACTATAATTGGCCTTTGAGAATACACATCGTTTAACAATATGTGGCTAGACGATCCGTCGTTGATGTCCGCTCGGGGCCGTTGCTCGTTCTTCCTCTGCTACTCGCAACACGGCCACCCAATGAACTGACGTTCCGTCAGAGCGACAGGTACTCGCTCTTGCCCATAAAGGTTTCCATCGATTATCCAAAAAGGCGCTACAACAGCGCCGTCAAATAAGTAATCCTCACGGACTTTCCACCCTAGTAATCATAATAGGTATCTCATGTCTCCCTGTGTAAGAATAAAGATATAAAGCGATGTTTTCTTTTTAGCGTATAAACCTTACGAAATCTATTATTAGCTGTGACTGCGACTTCAGGGTGGAATTTAACAAAGATAGTATATTTTCTGAAATAAACGATTTCTTCTAAAATAAAAGTAGCCTAAGTGACTCCTTTCTGGCATTAGAAACAATGTTCTTAGCCTGTTAAGCTCATATTTAGATAATAGAATTCAGAGTGTAGATGTTATCGGTAAAAGGTCTAAAGGGTCTGTGGTAACAATGGGGTTCCGCAGGGTTCAATTCTTGGTCCTTTTTTATTCCTTATTTATACAGGGTGACTTTGAAGTCGTGGGCAATATTTTAAACTAAGACACTATTAATGATACTAATAGCGTTAGGGCTACTTATACGCAAAAAAAAAAGAAAAAAAAATGGTGGAGTGTGGGGCTTAGGCCGTGAGGCGGCCCCGTACCCACTAAAACCCCCGGGTTTTCGGCGTGCGCCACCATGGAGGGGTCACGGGAAACCAAGACGGTTACTTCCGCGACCCCTCCGGCGCCTGGCCGGGCGTCGGATGCCCGGCCCCGCCGGGGGGAACTAGGTAACTACCTGCATTATTATTATTTTTTTAAGTAAAAATAGCCCTAACGCAATTAGTATCATTAATAGTGTCTTAGTTTAAAATATTGCCCACGACTTCAAAGTTACCCTGTATAAACGATTTACCTTTTCATACAAGGGAAAATCACAACATTTTGTTATTTGCTGACGACACCTCTCTGGTCTTTATAATTAAGCGTCGACTTCAAAATTTCGACGATGTGAACAATGCACTCTCGAAGATTGTCTATTGGTTCAATATTAATAATTTACTTTGAAATCCGACAAAAACTAAATTGATAAAGTTTTCAACGCCTAATGTAAGGCAACTAAATACCAATGTACAACTGAACGGAGTAGAGCTGAGCCCTGTTGAATCAACAGCTGTTTTTCTTGGCATTACTGTTGATGCCAAACTACAGTGGGGCCCACACATTGAGAAATTGTCAGCCAGACTAAGTTCAGCAGCATATGCTGTGAAAAATATCCGACAGATAACTGATGTGGATACAGCCAGAATAGTATTATTTAAAGGTACACCAATACATAACACATTATTTTTACTTACATATGAAATTCTAAGTAAGTAAAGCACTAATGTACATGCCAATTACAGGTATACACAGCATTAAAAATATTCCTCAATACTCCTGAACATTCCCACAACGCCATCTAGTTTCAAATTAAGTATACGAGAGTAATTTGTGTTATGAGTGCTAGACAACTGATAAACATACCTACTTATATATTTCTAAATACATACATATTATTGATAAATTACCCCCAGACACAGAACAAATGACCGTGCTCATCACACAAACATTTGTCCTGGGTGGGAATCGAAAATATCCTATCCAGATCCAGTATTTCGACACTGCTTATTATAATAAATGCACGAAATGTGATTCGGCGTTGGACCAATTAAAGCCAGTGTAGAGTTGAAAGAATCGAAGTTCAATTGATGAAATACTATTTTATTTCTGAGTAATGCGATGCATTGGGCGCTTCATTTACACTCGATGCGTTTTCATAATAGTGACCCCAGTTGCTCGGGTACGGGGGTATTGTATCGTCGTTTCGTATGTGTTGGCGATTATTCTGTAAACATAAAAACAATGTTATCTATAGATATACATTCATATAGTTGTCTGACGTCTCGAACTCTTAACGCAGGGTCGAAACGAAAAACGTTAGAAACTTTTTACAGAAGTTTGTCTTATATCGTAGAGAGCACGAAAAAAAGACATTAAAGAGAAGGCCCGTGAACAAATAAATAAATATTAGAAACGGGGGTAAAGAGTTAGTATGACCAGATTTCTTCATTGAAAGTCCTAAAACACATGTATAATATATAACAGTTAGTAGTGTCGGTACATGACATCTTTAATTCTGTCCTTCTAGCCAACTAAAATGTCCACAAACGTTCGCGTTAATTCAAAACGCACAAATGTATGGATATGACTCTTGTTTCCATAAATCACGTGACTTCAACTTGTCATTTGTAATTTGTATATTGTGTGTCAGTGTCATTTAGCTTGAAGGTCTAATTATTTTGAAAGTAAATACGAGTCCTTAATCGTAAGCTGATGCTACGATCGGGTATTTTTTTTTCAAATATTTCACAGCTTTCGCACAACGTCATCTCAAACTAAGCATAGCTTGTATTTTCAGTAGTTGATAACTGATAAACATACTTATATACTCCTAAACACGTATGTGTTTAATGTTAAGTTAGTTTAGTGGTCAGTGAACCACTAGACCAACAGGCCAGTCGAAATTGAATGCTTAGAGTTGGGAACCAGAAAATTGGCAGGTGTTTATCACAGATCCAGAAAACGTGACGTTCCGTTTTAATGTTGAAAAAGTCGTTATTTAGCACATGCATATAAATATAGATATATGGTATACACACCAAAGTAACATATTTTATATTTTTTGTGTTTGTTTGTTCCCGCTATTCTCTGAAATGGACCGATTCTGATTTTGACCAAACTTATTTTGATAGGTAGCTGTAATAAGGCTACCTACTTATATTTTGACAAAATATTTTACTTCAGAAAATAAGCGTTTGATATTCGTTGGGCCAGTTGAAATACCGATTTTCCAAAGATGGTAAAAAAGTGATTATTACCTTTGGGATAATATAAGTGCACCAAATTAAGGCAGAAATAATTATTACAGCAAAAACGGCAGCTATTGAGCTGCCAACTATGATAAACGTTGGACTTTCATCTGAAAAAAGAAACAAAGATATAATTAAATGTCACACACCACAGGTAAATGAGTAATTGACATCAAGAAAAACATTTCGCTTCAGTTTTGCAAGTTACTCAGCACCAGTTCATTATCAGGCATAACGAAGATTAAGTAAAACCGCTGCAGTTAACTGATTTACAGCTGTTTCCTTTTTATACTGCCTGTTCAACTGCGCTGGAACAGGAATAAAAACAGGAAAAGTCGGCCCCGTCCGAAAACACGATGGCGTGTGTTAGAGAAAGAAGAATGTGCTACTATTTTTAGGAATCAAGTTGGGAAAAAGATGACGCGAATGTGTGAAATGGAAGGAAAATACATGTTCTGCGATTTCGGCGGTCTCTCCAGTTCTGAAGTCGTAACGCTTGATAGCGTGCGCCTTCCAGTCTGCTCCGATTTCCGGTATCTCAGTTCACTCATTCAAGGTGATGGCGAAATAGATCGGACTGTCAAGCACCGAATTAACATAGGGTGGATGAAATGGCGGCAGGTTACGGGAAATACCTGTGACCCCCATATCCCCCTTAAATTTAAGGGGAAGATTTATAAGACTATGGTGAGACCTGCTGTCCTGTATGGATCAGAGTGTTGGGCCACAAAAGGGATGAATGAAAGACAATTGCATACAGCTGAGATGAGAATGTTAAGAGGGATGTGTGGTGTTACGAGAGCGGATAGAGTAAGAAATGAGTATATAAAAGGAAGTTTGAAAGTGGCACCGGTAACAGAAATACTTCGTGGTAACCGGTTGTCATGGTATGGGCATGAGAGGAGAGAATCACGTGGTAAGGAAGGTGCTGGACATGAATGTGGATAGATATAGGGGAAGAGGACGACCAAAGAAACGATGGATGGATTGTGTGAAAGATGATATAGCTGCAAAGAGTGTCACTCGCGAGATGACGTCAGATAGGATCGGGTGGAAGAAAAAGACATGCTGCGCCGACCCCAAATAATAATTGGGAGAAGGGCAGGAGAATGATGATTTTCAACTGCGCTGGACCTTGCTCAGCAATACCTGACACTACCAAGCAAGCGTTTGAAGTAGCTCGCCGCTACTTACGCCGAGCCTTTTTGGTAAAGCGGGGGAATCCTTATGGACAACCGCGACCCCGGGGGGAGCCGCGTAGTGTCAAACTCTTACTAACTAAACCTGTACGCTGTGCTACGTCATCCGCGTTTTGGTGTCGGTACATGGCAGCGTATAGCATTACTTCATGCACCAACCGCGGGCTTCCGCTAGCCTCGTGACTTACGCTAAGAACTCACGGAGCGATTTTTTACCGCGCCCGCCGCGGTGGCGGGCCCACAGACTCTGTAGAAAGCAGATTTACATGTAAAAATCAAAAGCACAACTTACGCCCGCAGACTGGCTCCCGCGGCACCGGCGGGCAACTTGTAGAATCGCGCGGGCCGCGGTCGCCCGCAACCTCTGCGGTTTGCGCCCGCGCGCTCTGCGGTCGATTGGCGGGCGACCGCAGTGGCGAAGAGGCCGGTGTTGCGTCTGCCGCTGCGGTTGCGATAGTCGCCCGCAAACGTGGCGGGCGATGATCGCAACCGCAGCGGCTGCGGGACCGCGCGAATAGCCGGTCTCGTGAGTTTGGAAATTAATTCGCGGTTCCGCAACCGCTGCGGGAGCGGTAAGAAATCGCTCCGTGAGTTCTTAGCCTTACGCCGATCCTGCGTAGTGGACCCTGGTAAAAGCCCGGCACACCCCCTCGTCGACCTTAGTTCGCTTAAAAATTCCCGTGTAGTACCGTAACCTCAGGAATTATTAAATTGATTTTCATGGTATTTTAAAATCAATCAATATTAAATTTAATCTAGTATTTGTCATCCCCTTTTTTTTGGTTTAGCAGAAAACCACGTACGAAGTCGGAGATGCCGCACTTATTGCCGAATTATCGGTAACATGCCAACCAAAACGTTATTCTACAGCTGAAGATCTGTGGTTCAGCTTAAAGACACTCTCATACGCGTAAGTTTATTACCGCGCACATATGTGCTATTTATTTATGCCAACAAAACTTAAACCTCTCTTTCTCCACACAACTGTTTAACTTTCTTTCAAAATTAAATCAAAACGTTATAGATTATTCTTCTGATACTTTTATAGTAATTGGAGACATTAATATGAGTAGCATCAACTGGGCTCCATCATGTCATGTCATATCATGTCCCCGTGAATCCTCGCGGAAGTGACGAAATTTTATTTTGTAATGTTTAAGTCAATATAACGGTGTACTAAATAGATAGATATGGCAGAGTTCTGGATCTAGTCACTTCAAATCATTTAAATAAAATGACTGTATGCGAATGTTTAAGTCTACTTGGTACCCGTTGACACTTACCACCCTGCTCTGTTAGTTAATTTTGATTATATTGAAAAACCTCCTTCAGAGTGCGCGCCACGGACGAAATAATTATTTGATAAGGGTGATTATGAATCAATTAACAAGGACATAATTAACATGGATTGTGAAGCTGAGTTTGCAACACGGTCAATAAATGAGTCGGTAAATTTCTTTAATCAATTTGTTTTTAAACTACTAACTTTTGTAAAAAAACGCCCAAACTCAAATAAAATCCCAAACACATTAAACTATAACAACGAAACCTTATTTACCGGGAAATAAATATGTGAGGCATTTTTCACATACTTTAACTCTACTTATATTAACACTAGCCATAGTCTGATCACAGTCTAAATATCATACAGTCGTCCGACGCCTTTGATCTTGTGGAAAATGCCGACAACGTCTTGACAGTATCGCGATGGCAAGGGTTGTCAAAATTAAAAATATTAATAAAATTATTTATTTATTGCAGATCAACATCGTTAACATTATAATCATTAAAAAAAGTGTAACCTAATATTATTATAACTTGCTGAGAACCAATTGAAAAACTATGACAATAAATAATATTAAATAAAACAATAATTATAAATGGGTAACTGACAAATATTTTCGGTTTCTAGATTCAATAGATTTGAAATTTCTATTGCTGAACTTAATTATATTATTAAAATTAAATAAAAAAATAAAATAAAAAGAAATGACGTCCGCCGTCTTGGATTTCAAAAAAGATGGCATTTTCATAACAAGCACCCAAGTTAGCCTAGAAATTGACAGCCGTGTCGAATTTAAAAAAAATGGCGTCCGTTTTCCAGGATTTTCCATTTTCCTTCAGGTACCTAGCCTACCTACCTGTTCATACTTCTTTCCGTCCACCATTCGGCCATTTTGTTGGCGTTGTCAACTTTGACGGGCATGACAAATATTTTTATTATTAAATTTACGTATTCACTCTACAATAACAAAACATTATTTATTTTTCAATTTACAAGAGTGGCAGCAGAGATTGTGTCAACAACTACCGTCCAATATCAATTTTGCCAGTTTTATCCAAAATTATAGAAAAAGCTATAAACAGACAACTACTAAAATACTTAGAATCCAAAAAGATATTATCAAAAAATCAATACGGATTTCGAAGAGGAATATCAACCAATGATGATTCTAACTGATTCTATTGTGACTAAACTTGACGACAATAAAAAAGTCCTGGCCTTATTCTTAGACCTAGCCAAGGCTTTTGACACAGTCTCTGCACCACTTTTGCTACAGAAACTGGAACATGTGGGAGTGCGTGGAGTTCAATTGGACTTACTCCAGAATTATCTTGCAGATAGACTTCAACGCGTGACTGCTGAGGGGTGGCAAAGTGACTTCTGTAATGTCACTATGGGTGTTCCGCAGGGCAGTGTTCTTGGTCCTACCCTCTTTTTAATATTTATAAATGACTTGTGTCAATTAAACCTTATCAACGGCCAAATCATCACTTTTGCTGACGACACAGTTCTACTCTTCCATGGAGAGACGTGGGAGGAAGTCTATAATCACGCTGAAAAGGGATTCTCTATGGTTAGAAGCTGGTTAAATAATAACGAACTCACCTTAAATACTACTAAAACAAAGTATATCGCATTTTCATTAACAAATACCCGCTTCACGTCGAATTCTTCTCTTAATATAACTGCCCACTCATGTAATAATCATTTATCAAACACGTGTACATGCCCTAAACTTGAAAAGGTGGACTCTATTCGTTACCTTGGTGTTATTATAGACAAAAACCTGAATTTTTATCCGCATATAAATCTACTCTCTAAACGCCTAAGAAAATTAATATACATTTTTAAAAATCTTCGACACGTTGCGGATTTCAAAGTACTTAAAACAGTTTATTGTGCCCTTTGTCAATCACTGTTGTCCTACTGCATAACAGTATGGGGAGGAGCCGCTAAGACTCATATGATGAAAGTTGAACGAGCACAGAGAATAATATTGAAGGTAGCCAACTCCCTACCATTCTTTTACCCCACTACTGACTTGTACCACAAATGTAAAGTACTGTCTGTTCGTCAACTTTTTGTCATGTTAACCGTTTTGCGAAAACATTCTCGCCTTCAGTATGATCCTACCCTAAACGCGCATAAACGTAATAAATCAAAAGTATGCTCATCTAAGCTCTATAAAAGTGCATTATCTCATCGTAGTTACTGTTTTCTTAGCACCTATCTATACAACAAGCTCAATGGTTACCTCAATATTTATCCATTGCCTAAGGCAAAATGCAAGCAAGTTTTAACTACGTACCTTTTAAGCCTGGACTATGTTGCTACGGAAAATCTCTTAACCATAGCCATCTAAACGTACACTCTCATTCTCACACATATTTACATATTCACACTCTCCCACTCAACCATTCTCACACATCCTCACACTCACACCATACTTCACATACTAACACTACACAACAATTATATACATACTACTCACCTTTTTATGTTTTGCATAATTGTGCTAATTAGATATAGTCAAACCGTGTAAATCTTTAAAATATTCCTTGATTTGTGTTTTTTTTTTTTTATTTGAACTTGAATGTTTATTTTCTTCTTCTATTTTATTACTCCGTTAGATGATTGGTTTTGTAAGTAAATTAGTTCACACTACGTTCGAGGGGGGGCCTGGTAATCTGCGTGACAGGTTTTCCTAGTGCGGATACCAGTCTCCCACAAAGGACTACTGTGAAAATATAATTATATACCTAATTTTAAGAACCTTTGTGGAAGAAAAATAAAGATATATTATTATTATTTACCTTTCTTCTGTTCGTGGAAGCTGATGAAACCGCAGATACTTATTAATACGAGATGAAGACTTGCAATCTCTCACAGCACACCTCGTATGCACCATTTTATAAAATAATTACGAAAACAAACACGCGTAAGCTCTGAATGACGTGTCCCGAACTGCTAACATTATTTTGTTCGCAGTTCGGCTCGGCCCTCCCGCGTCCCACCCCTCGCACCCCGCACGATTGCCCTGTCTAGACGCCTTCGTCGGACGACTGTATGACAATAATATATTTAGACTGTGGTCTGATCCACTCCACTTATCACCGAATCTTTCAACCTAACGTCTGACATTTGCACCATATCAATAAACGTCTCAGAGGTTACTAACTTGCTTCGGAAGCTGGACACAACCAAAGCGCCAGGTCCTGACAATATTTCGCCAAAGTTTCTTGTTCGGTGTGCCCCTTCGATTGCCCAACCTATCTCGATTCTGTTCAGACAATCGCTTAGCTCTCGTACTGTCCCTTTACTATGGAAGTCGGCATTTATAACGCCTGTACACAAGAAAGGAAGTAAAACTGATATAGTTAATTACAGGCCGATATCGAAACTTTGTATCATAGCCAAGGCTTTTGAGAGCATTGTTTATAATCAAGTGTATAATGCCCTCAAAAATTCATTTTGCTCTTTTCAGCACGGTTTTTTGAGAGGTAGGTCTACCGTCACTAACCTGCTCTTGCTGAATGAACATATTACTGATGCCATGGATAATGGCAAGCAGGTCGATGTCGTCTATACAGAGTACAGTAAGGCCTTTGATCGAATTGACCATGGCATACAACTTTTAAAGTTATATAGCGTGGGAATACGGGGGGACTTATTAAGATGGTTTGCGTCTTATCTGGAAAACAGATCCCAAGCTGTAGTATTGAACAATTACATAATAATATCTAGCTGGGAAAATCCGAAAATTATCACGATCACAATCTTTGTAATAAACATCATTTATTTGCCCCTAACTATACGTCGCGAGATATCAGACTGTACTTGCTTACTTAAAATATTTGGAAACGAGATTAACAATTCTAAAATTCTATCCAAATTTAATTTTAACGTCCCGGCAAGATCAAAACGTTCAAATCCACCACTGTCCATACCATTTGCTTCCAGTAACTACAGGTAAAACTCAGACTTTGTGCGAGCGAGTAGAAATTTTCAATAGGATGTGTTCAGATAAGACTTTGATCCTTTCACAACAAGAGTGTCATCAGCGAGAAGGTGTTTGAACCTTAACTTCTTTAAGCCTAAATGATGTGCAGGTTCTATCTATTATTTCACTAAGCTGTATCTATCGTGTAACAGAGTATGATGTTCACAGCGTTTTTCCAACTAGGTTGTTCTCTATATATGTGACTTAAAATTTTCCAAATTTGTTCACTTAGCTGTAAGTCTTCCAGAGTTAATAAATAAATAAAAAATATGTAAACAAAACAAATGATAAAGTTCATCATTCAAAGTTTTTTGATCGGTACTATAAAAAAAAATACTTGTTATTAAATAACTACGTATTTAGTGACTTACCTTTAATAATTATATAGGGTTCTTCTCTAAAAGTGTCCAACTTTAAGATAACAGCAACAAAGTGCATTATTCCATTTGTCTTCTGAACATAGCAATAAATAGTGGTGGCGTTGTAATCCACCGTCAGTTGAAATTGCATTGATGCTACATAGGGAAGTTGGCCCACTGAGGGTTTCATTAGACTAACTGTATCTGAGAAATATTGAAAATAAATTAGATTCTTGCTTTTTTGTCCGCAACTTCGTCCGCGCAAATGACGGTTATAGCTGCAAAAACTTCATCCCTCTCTGACGCAGTTGGAAACAACTAATCGGTGTTAATCCAGGGTGTCAGCTAAATCCTAACCAAATTTGAGCGTAGCAAACATCTATCCATTCACCCATAATTACAAACTTTCACGTTTATAATATTAAAAAGATTTAGTGTAAACCAGGACCACATATGAGCTAACCGTTTAGCTTTTATTTTTTTAAACGTCTCCCGCACTAAGGTATTTAAACCTCGCGGGGGGTTTCACAGAAAGACACCCAGACTCAGATCAAGCATTTGTGGATCGCACACTTGTCCTACGCGGGGATCGAACCCGCAACACGTCGCTCACAGTGGTAATTGGCGTGGTGACTTATTCCACTCGGCTATCCGTACAGTAAAATATGATAAATGCGAATAAAGTCACCTTCTTTTTTGCGCCAAAACCTTACTTACATACGCAGATGAAACCGCGGACAATGTTAATACAATATAAAATACAAGAGACGCACTTCTTGTGTGTCGGTTCGGCTGGCAACGTAACCCCTATCCGGAATTATTCGAACCTTTAGTAGTTACGGTTTCGTTTAAGTAGGGTTACAGATTACAGAACTGCATAACACTCCTGGTAGAAATGTCACCTGTCTGTGGCGCATGGGGCCTGCCACTATGGTAAGAACGCAGTTGCAGATGTGGGAGAGAGACGACGCTCTACACCGTGTAGCGTGCCGTCTTACTTGCCTATCTACAGCAGCCTTACTTAGGATTGTTATCAAAAATACTCACTTTTACAATCTTCCCATCCAATAACGCTGATCGATTTTCTATCAATATTAGTAGCACATCTCAGATCGAGAGTCTCGTTTAAAGTATACTTGTAATTTATAATATAATCTAGGTTATTCGTATACTCATATTCTATGTTTTGCTCAGGTAGACCAAAAACTCTTGTGCCTGAAAATGTTATAAAACAAATAAAAATCAAAATTATTAGGTATACAAAAAATGTTAAACGTAAATCGTCTAAATGAAACCCGGTTCTATTCCAAGTAATGTTAATTTGCTAGTTAACCGACGTCAAAAAAAAAGAGGAGGTTTCTCAATTTGAACGTATGTAAACTTTTTTTTAATGTTCGCTTGCGGAAACCAGGGTTTGGTGATGGAAGACCCGGGAAATCGACGGGAACTTAAAATATTGTAGGGATGACTAGTGCGTTTGTAAGATATTTCATTAGACATTTTGAAAGACTACAATTTAACAAAAGTCTGGAGCAGATTTGATGATGGAGCCTAGAGACAGTCGAGAGGACTCCTCAACGGTTAGGAGTAAAAAAATCTTAAAACTTAAATCTCTTATGAACTGATAGATACGTTCTTTTAAGGCTAATAGAAGGTTGACCTGATTTTAAGAAGGTTAATCTTAACTTATTATAATATTAAGGAGTTCCTAATCGAAAAAGATTTTTCAAGCTAGTTTAATGCATAATTATGTATAATTTATAATAATATTTTAAAATGGTAATTAGTTATAAGTCTTATTTTTAAATCTTTTGCATGCCTACGTGGTTAAATATGACTGCACTGTTTATGTTTTTTTTTTTTGTCATCGTTTGTCATCACCCATATTTGCAAAATAAAATTATCTTTATCTTAAAGGCCTTGTCAAACAGAACGCGTACTTAGCGCGCGTCAGAGCGTTAGCTTGACGCCGCGCTATGACGCTAAGATGTGTTGTACCACCATCTTAGACTACCGTCAAACAGAGCGCCGGCGCTAGCAGTACGCAACGCTCTGTCGCGGCGTTAGGACACTTTAACGTCGGGTGTTGTATTTTTTTACAGATTTTATTTTAGCGTCGGAGTGAATAGGTGTAAAATAATAATAAAATATTGTATTATGACTGAAAATTTGATAGAATTGGTTAGAAAATATCCATGGTTATATAATACGAAGGATAGTTCGTATAAAAATATATCAATGTAGGCAAAATAAAGTATATAAAAGTAATAACTCTTCCACATCTGAATCACTCGACATCTCCATTACGAACAAACTCTTCACTCTGTTCGGTTTGCACTACACTTTGGCGAATGGCGAAATGGCGCGACATCGTCGAGTCGATGCCCTAACTCGCGCTAAAGTACGCGTCCTGTTTGACAAAGCCTTAAGTGTTGTTGTTTTTGTAGTCGGTTCTTTTTGTTAAAAATAATTATTAATTAACAATATTTAACTATATCGCAATAAAAGTAAAGCATAATTAGAACTGTTCGTACAGATCAGTAGATGATAATTATGTTTTTTGAATATCGTTCAGTGGAAAAGAGACGAGAAAAATCTCGCAGTATAAAAAAATTGTAGTGACAGTGTAGTCAGAGCTCCTTCAAAATTATGTTAGGATTAAGATAATAATACGGGTCGGCTATTTATTCACTATAGGTGATAAAAGTGGCCTTCTTTAGATATGGTTTACACGGCTAAACTAGGTTTCCTTTATCAGCTAAATAAAAATACTTTTTTACTTGGAACCTCGACGATAGCCTGGAAAAATATGTTTGTTATTCTGGTGTCGTCAATATTTAATTCTAAATGTTTCAAGAAAGTTCTATTGTGACGGTTTTCTACAGACGGTACTAATTTCTCCTCAAGATCAGGATCTGAAATTAATAAAGTTACAAAAATCTTAATTTTTTGAGGTAAAAGTAAAAAGTTGGAATAAGGTTCTCATGTTTATTAAACTTTTGCTTTTAGGCATGAGACCATACACGCCCATTAACGCGGCCCCTGGAAGAGTATAGTCACCTTCTCTACTCTGCTCTTGGGCAATACCTGTCTGGCGCGTTATCGTCGCGGGAATGGGCACCTTGCAATTCAGTAGACTGGAGTGTTTTGATGGCAAAGTTCGGCAGGGTTCCAGTACTGCGGGATGTATCGCAGAACCTGTGCCCAGGGAAACGGATGAAGACCTTAACGGTGAGGTAGAGAGGAGACAATAGTTGTCGGTATGATCCAACCAACGGAGGAGGCGAGCCACAGGGGCGTAGTTCCTGGAGTTACGTTAGAACCCATATGCTCTGAATCGGTTCACCAACAGAGTTCTATAGATACTGAGTCTATAGTATCGCAATGTAGAAAGCAAATACATTATTCATTCCCACGAGAGTTAAAGGATGAAAATGCAACACAATGGACATGTAGTATTGGTTTACGACCCGCCTAGAGACTAGCGCTTTGGGATCCCGGGACTCAAAGCGTGAAATCGGCGACTGGTCGATAGGATGTAGGAAACTAGGCATCCCTCGGAAAACATGCGACTGGAAGAAAACAACTCCAACTGCGCAAGAATATCTGCATAGGCACATGGAAAGTACGAGGACTCGACTTAGATCGATGAGGGTAAATTACAATCTTGGGTCATGAGCGACACCACGATTACTGGCTTAAGTGAGACTCACTGGAAAGACAGCGGCCACCGAAATCTATATACCATATAATACTCAGGAGACAATTTTAGTAGCTACAATGGAGTGGCTATAGCGGATCCCAAACGGTGGAATAAAGCAGTTCTAGGGTACAATCCGGTTAGCAATATAAATATTACAATGAAGCTTCATTCATCCCCTACACCACTGAACGTTATACAGGTGTATGCGCCCACCAGTGCAGCGAAAGATGAAGACGTAGATCGATTTTACATTGACATTACGTCTTCAATTGCATTGATACCTAGTAGAGAAATTCTAAACATATTTGGTGATTTTAACGCGAAAGTAGGTGGAACATGGATGGTGAACACGGGCTTGCGGAATATTGTAGGACGTAGGATCACTATGGTCTTGGCCAAAGAAGTGCTCGAGGGGAGAGACTACTTGAATTCGCAGCTGAGCACAACTGCAACTATTGCGAACAAGTTATCAATTTAGTTTTAACTAGAGAGTTCAACATCCCTCTCTATATCTGCTCTGTCGACTTAAGGCATTCGACACTATGAAATGGCATAAGCTGTGGGACGCTCTTACTCAGATGGGAGTATCTCACCACGAAGTTCGTCTAATTCACCGATTTTACGAGGACCGGTCTGCGACTGTTGGAATAGACGACATCGACTTAAAAAGCTTTCAAACGCAGGCTGGTGTCCGGCGAGGGTGCATATTGTCTCCTCTTATTCAAAATCTACATGGACTACATCATGAGAATCTGTCTACTACTCTTCTTGCTCAAACAAAAGAAGAGGAGGAACAACTGCTGACTCGCCTAGAGACAACAAGCCTCTCCTCTGACTTGCGATCAACAGAGACAAAACCAAAAATGATGATCGTGGACCAAACTGGACTAAGTTACCCTGACATCTCCATGGTTGGCAATTGTGAGGTTGTCCAAAGCTACGTGTATCTCGGCTCCATGATCACGAACACAGGTGGTTGCGAGGACGAGATCCGGAGGAGGTGGGTTATAACAAAACCTGCCGTCGATAGACTGCAATAAGTTTGGCACAACAGTGATATAACCAAAACTACTAAATTTTGCCGCCTATTGACGGCAGATTGCAATAAGTGTGGAACAACGGCAGTGTATATAACCAAAGCTACTAAAGTGATGTCTCCTGACCGATTTCGGCCACGGCGGCTAGTGTTACTATGACACCAGCCAGCTACGCAGGACATATTATAGACACAAGCGTGTGCGCAAACACAGGCGCACTCTCTGTTCCTTTACTCTCATAGCCCGGTGGGACGGCAATCCGACACGACCGGAGAGAGATCAGGCGCGGGACCCACATTTTTACGTGCCTTCTGAAACACGGAAATTTCTAAACCGCACACGACAGAAACAACACAAAGTCGGTGCTTGCCGTGGGGATCGAACTCGAAACTTGACTTGGCACTCATATGCCTACCTCTGCCTCTGCTCCTACCAGCTTTACAAAAAGTACGCCTTATGAGAAGCCAAGTCTTCTCTATATTTCTTTATGACGCGTGGGCAGTCATATCAGATCTCTCACCAGAGAGATCAACGCAAGATCGATGCTCTTAAAACTGGAATGCACTGGATTGCTTGGTGTGAACCCGCAATGATATTTTTTTAAAGAGAGAGGTCATTTACTAGCAGCTACAATCATGTATCGTCCGATGTATAATATCAGACAGGATTTTTTTTTTAATAGCCTACACAAGATCCCACTGCTGGGCAAAGGCCTCCCCTTTCTCCTTCCAAACCTCCCTGTCTTTTGCAATTTCTGGCCACGTGCGACCCGCATATCTGACAAGATCATCACACCACCTTCGACGCGGACAGGATTAGTTTGTTATTAATTGTATGAAATAAAAATAGATCATCTTTACCTGCTGGAAGAAATGTACAATTTAATTCAAACTTTTTCAGACCAATAGCACGTTTACAGATAGGATAGAATTGACCTAGAAACCCATATTCGTAAAAATAATTATAAATTGTTATGTTTCCTGAATATGTTATGTTAGGTGTCAACGTTAGGTCGTTTATTGAGACTTGCATATCATCTGTAAAAAATGGGCACACTATTATTTCTGAATTGAAAGAGACATCGGTTTCGAATCGCAACGTAGTGCTCTTGCTACAACATCGTTGTTAAAAGAGCCCCCGTTCTACCAAACATATTTGTTATGATTACGTTTTAAACCGGCTGCGTAAGTGACCAAATATGTTTGAGTCAAAGCCAAAGCTACGAGTCTGAGTGAAAGATGTTTGATGTCTCGGGCTTTAGAAGAGAAAGAACCATTAAGGGAAAAGCTCCATTGCTAAAGTAATCATACCTAATTTTGGATCCGGATTCTTCAAGACAAACGTTATTCTATAATAATATAGTTCCATCAATGTTTCTGAATGACATTCACATTCCACGTAAAAATAGTTATTACGTGCTGTCAAAACTGAACGAAATTTAATTGTAGTATTCATCCACTTTGTTTGAAACAACAGTTTTCCTGAAACAAAAATTAGTACCTTTACTATGAGCTCTTTAAGCATGTTCGTGCTTGTTGTGAAAGAGGAATGGAGCACTATACAGCGTAGCGCTGCGTCTCGCTTTCACGATTGCTACAATTCTACTTAAAACATAAAAGTAAAACCTTAAACCTTACTACAAAAAGTTCGTAGTAAGCGCACAGCTTCTGAAAGGTCTTACTAAATTTAAATAAATATAGTTATTAAATATACATGGAATATAGCTTTACGTATCCGGTAACTCATGAATGTTTTTATAATATTAAGATCTTCAGCTGATTTCTATTCTCTAACATGTTTATTTTTCCTTGGTTCAATCCATTTTGATGAATTATATTATATGAATGATATATATTATCGGCCTGGGGAGGTACTTCTTCTGAGAAAGCTGATCTAAAGTCATTCATCAAAAACCCATCACACATACTCTTCCGAACTATTGTATCGAAAATTCTCATTATCAATTAATATCCCCGAAAATATATGTACAATAGGAGCCCATAAAAACTCTCTTGCCAGTAAAAGTTACTACATTAACAGCTGTCGAATATATAAAATAATTGACTTAATTAAAACGAATATATTTATTGCTATAAAATAAACTGCAAAAAAACTTAAACGTTCTCTATACGTATTACAAAGAAATATAAAAACCTTTAAAACCAATAGCTTCCAGTGGAGGATATTGGGTGGTGCTATTCTTTATATCCGGACACCACACGGATATCTTATTTCATTTATGTTCCTATATATATTCATATGTATGAATATGCACCGGTCATAGTATTATTTTATTAGTACGGGTGCAATGTTTCCCTTTTTATGATGCTGAGTTCTTAAAAATATTATTAGGCACTTATGTATTAGGCAAAATCAAAAATAAGAAGAAATGTTGCAGCTGAAATCCTCCGTGTGGTGTCCGGATATAAAGAATAGCACCACCCCATATCCTCCACTGGGTGTCGTAAAAGGCGACTAATGGACCTTAAGACCCAGTGCACTGTACCAAGCACCTTGGGTCACCCGAATGGTGGCGGGTAAACAACCAACAATCGCATTCCCAAAGAGGGTTAGTGTCAGGCAGCAGTAGGCGGCCGACTATAAAACCATAGCCAAAACTTTAAGCAACATGTCTAGAAGACGTGTTGCGCCGACCCCAAGTGAAATGGGATGAGGGCAGGAAGATGATGATGATTTTACCTTTATCGTCGTAATATTTTAAGCTTCGCCATCCCTCCTCATCCGAATCACACGTCAGAAATATCAGTGATCCATCCAAATATTGATAGTTGCTTTCCCCATCCCACTTTGAAGACAGCTGGTCAGATATTTTAGGCTCCAAATCCCAATTATTAACAGTAAACGACACTTTCCCTGTTGAAAAATATTTAGTAACGATACCAACATAATTAGCTCATGATTAAACATTCCGATTGGTCAAGAAACTCATCTGTATTCCTAATGTTCCTACAGTTGTTTTTTTGCATGCTGTGTAGTCTCGTATGAACGCCAGTGGCAGCCAACAACATCACGTCGTACACCGCGTCACAATCCTTACTCTAAAAACTGACGACGTGATTTACTCCCGCGCGGGCTACGACCAGCAGTCGTAATTGTAAACTCTCAAGACGGTATAGTCTCTTGTGTGGTGTAGTCCAGTCAAAATAGACTGTTGAGTTCGGAAAAATTCACATAGAGCTGAAAATTGGCAGAGATGTTCAATACATCATAAGAAACAAAATGACAGAAATCCTTATCGATCCCACTTCTGCAACAAAACATATTTAAAAGGCCAAAATTTTACTTTTTTCCGTTTTTCTCGATTTAATTAAGGCCAGAGTTGTAGATTATACAATGCTCTACAAAAAAGATATTTACACTTTTTCGTACCACTCACTGTTCATGAGGTATCGTCATTTGAATGTTTGAACTAATCACGTCTTACGTAGTATGTAGTTCAATGTAGTCTGTTGACGCCATAGACGTTTCATTCAATTGAAAATAATAATACATTGGTTGTATACATTAAAAGTAAAGAATACTAGCTGACCCGGCAAACTTAGTTTTGCCTTACTTTAAGATAGGTTCCGTAACCAATCTCAAGGAGTTAAAAAATTCAATTGGATAGTTGGTCGCATCATCTTTATTTGTTACACAGTCAATAGATTTGAAAGAATGCAGTGTACCAATGATCTTGTTCTGAATTATGTAATTTAGGTCATCTACATCTTTATTCTTAGCTGCCAAAATTACTCGTTCACTCAACCACGCATTATTTTGAGGTTACTAATGATATTTGGGAATACTTTGTTGATGAGTTCGTCTTTCGATGAGACAAAATTACAGAAATTCAGAGAAAATGAAATTAACCCGCTAGATTCGTGGACAGGTATTCGACCATTACCGATAGTCAGCAATTGCTCAGAGCTTCAGCAGATATATCGTTCAGTAATGCAACTTTTATGTTTGTTGTGAGCTGAAGTTTCTTAACGTAGCGCCATTGATTCGATGATTTGAGGCAAGCGTTTATTTCGTCGGCAGCAGACGATCTGGGAATTACTGGCAATGTTCGGCGGAAATCACCAGACAGTAAAATCATTGCGCCTCCCAGACATCATATTTTCTTTGCTATAAGCCCCACGAAGCTCGAGACCTTTCCAACGAATGCAAAACCGTGGAAATCGGTTCGTGCTTTCTGGAGTTATAGTGTCAGAGAGCAAAACACGACTTAGTTTTATACATTAAGATTTGTCGACCCTAATTCCCTTCTTCCGTTGTGTGAATGATGTACTGAACATCTCTGCCAATTTTCAGCTCTATTTAAATTATTCCGTACGTATGACTTTTTTTTTGTCTATTTTGACTGGACTATTAGCACAGCTGTAAGTGTTGTGAGCGCTGATCTCAAGACCAAGAAGAATTGTATATACACCCTACGTAGCACAGGGATTACTAGTTATTACTCCCTTTGCATAGAATTCAATGTTGTGCGTCGCCAGCAGCTGCGAGCCTACCGACTGCAGAGCGCGTGGGCGTCGCAAGTCTCCGTGAGCAACCGTGCCCTCCGCTCACGTGAATAGTGACGCGGCACACGGCCTGTATATGACTACTGAAACTGCACTTAGCAAATTAGCATAATTATTTTAAGCTAAGAGAATGATTTAAGTATTGTAAAAATGTTACCCACTTGCTCCTTTTACGTGAATTGTAAAAAATAAATCATAAACTGAACATTCCTCGTTATTTATCCATGTTTTTAGGCCTCCTGTATAGAGTCTATGAATTGTACATTTCCATTTAGTGCTCATTTCATCTGTTACATTTTGAATCTGAAAATCAATGATACGATTTACATACTGGGAGCGAACGAGCGAAGCTCTTTACACAATCATTGTTCACATAAAACTTTTGAACCTTTTGATAGTCGATGATAACATTTTGCACATTTGCAGATAACTAACATATCATGATCATTAAAAAATTATAATTAAAATCCAATCACGGAATAAAACTTATGCAGTGAAGTGTACGAGAATAAGCCAAACAAAGATTTAGGTGCCAAAAATAATTTTGGTTGAACATACTGCGTAGCTCTACGCAAATGTTTTCGAACCATCGATTTTTAAACATAAATAATGTATAACCAGCGGTTAAGTTCTAAAAGCTCGCTCCAAATTATTAGGTATATTAAGTGGAATGCGACGGTAACCCGTTCTAGTTTTAACCGTTGATGAACCAGTTAGGGTCCCACCACTACACTACGTGAATCTGCGGCAGTTGTGGAAGACAGACTATTGCTTCCACAACAGCAGCGGTGTGAGGTGGTGGCAGGCCCCCAAGACCTGTAGGCAGGTCACATTTGACGACTGATCGGCTAAGCAAAGAACTAACAACTAACCATATCGTGGCATGAGGTTCGACAGGTGAATTAGTTGTGCGTACCAACTACACTTATGTTACTTTAAAACAGGGCCTGATTCACTCACATTTATGTTTCCATCCTGTTGAAAGGTTTCGTGTGTTTCCGTGAAAAAATTAAGGTAAGAGGAGTTACTTCTAGCGTAGTAATCAGAACATCTGTAAAAAGTATTAACAGGTTTTATTTCCAAACATATGTACAGTGGAACATAAAAGTTGCCACGAGTGCATCGAGAAGCATCAGTTAGGTTTAAAACGGGATGAACATCATTATCATCAGCCCTGAATAACCCACTGCTGGGCCATAAGTCTCCCTTTATTTATGTCAATCTCCTCTGTCTCTTACCCTTTGCATTATGTTTTTCCTTTTAAATGGGGATACTATGAAGGGAAGGGTGGCGAAAAAAATAACCTGCTTACTGCAATTGAATCAGGATGTAATTCTTCAAAATAATGTGTAAAGGCTTATTTTTGATGACAGTATATTTCAATTCAGTATTATTATTCAGAAACTCAATAACGATGGCATCATTATCTGAAAAAAAAAACCATTTGTCTTTACTTATCTATATGTTACAGCCAAAGTGATTAATCTAGATATTATGTATACTGTCTAGCTATTATGTATAATATCTACTCAATTTTGATAAAGTGATAATTCACACAAAATTAATCACATTGACTAGCTATTATACATTATATCTTCAAAGAATTGGATAAAGTGATAAAACAAGTAGATATTCGTTTAAGAATAAATTTGTATTTCAATTTGCCTTAAGCATACATATCAGAAAGATTATTTTAACTATTAAAATAACATAAGATAATATTTTCACCTCAATAATCATAGATTTTAACAAATAAAAAAAAAAAACCTAACCTCACCTAATTTAGATTAGGTTAGGTTTTTTTTTAGGCAGGAGTGTGGATATCAAATGAACATTATACCTTTTGATCATTAGCGCAAATGTTGATATAGCAAATAAATATTTGACGAACTGAAAATTATGTCAAACGACATTATACAAAGTGATGATTTTCTTAAACGTTGTTCGATTGAGTAATATTATATCAAACGTTGTTCGATCAAACAAGGGTGAACCTAAGATAAAGACCGTATTATTACTTTGACTAACTTTGACACGATATTATGAATAACTAGCTTTCCGTTTGCGGCTTCGCCCACGTGTAATTTGCCCCAAAATCCACGGGATTGTGGCGTTTTTTAATGATCTCGACAGGGCTTTCTTTCATAGGCTAAAAAATCGTTACAATTTGAATTATATTATACAGCTTGAGTTAGGGTTCAGGGATGATGTAGCTTTCTAATGGTGAATATTTGAAAACGATAAGTAGTTTTGGAGTTTGTCAAAGTTGATCTCCTCCTCCCCCCCCCCGCTACCTAAGGGCTTGCTACTCCAAAAATCCTTCTTAGTGGTCAATAGTGTTACTAAAGGAAGCCTTGTTCAAAATATCAGACTATATCAGACTATATTCTATACCGAGAGGTTTCGGCTGTGCGTTAATCAATCAGCCACCAAATCGCACCCGCGAAATCACGATTGGAGTGTAGTTTGGAAAAACTTACATTACCAAACTTATTTAATTGCCTATGTATGTGTTCGTGCCCATTTGTAAGTATATAAACCTAAGGAATAACATTTTTCATAGAAACGTTTTTACCCCTTTTCGCCCCCTTGGGGGTACAATTACCAAAAATCTTTTTTTAATGCTCACTCCCGCCAGTAAAGGAAACTTTGTTCAAAATATTAGACTCCTATGCCGAGCGGTTATGGCTGCGCGAAAGTCAATCAGTCACCCAATCGCAACCCCCTAAATCACTATTGGAGGGTAGTTTGGAAAAAAATATTATGCCAAACTTATTTACTTGACCATATACGTGTTTGTGCTAAGTTTCAAGTTTATATTAACCAGTTGTTTTATTTTTTAACCAGAAGTTTTATTTTTTTATATTTATTAATGAATTATGTAAATGTATTTCAAACACAATGTATATTGTTACTGAATAAATTGAATTATAAACCCAAGGAATAAGATTTTTCATACAAACGTTATGACCCCTTTTTACCCCCTTAGGGGTTGAATTTCCAAAAATCCTTTCTTAGTGCACCCCTACATATCTCAAGCCAAATTCTCACCACATACCAAATTTCAGCTTTCTACGACCAGTAGTTTCGGCTGTGCGTTGGCTGTCAGTCAGTCAGTCAGTCAGTCAGTAACGGAAGAGTTTTATATATATAGATAACTAGATAATGTGATTAATTTATTACACTGTCTAGTGAATTTGGCTATTATCCATAATGACTAGTCATTATGTATAATATCTCATTAATCACTATGACTGTAACATATACATATAAATAAAGTGTAATATTGGAAACTGAAATCGCCAATCCGCAGTGAGCTAGCAGGGTGATTAATGCCCAGTAGTGGCATATATACGGTACAGATATTAAGATAATATTTTTAACAATTTTTGCCTGTTCGTCTTTCTGTTTGTTCTCGCTAATCTCTGAAATGGCGGGACTTTTTATGGCAGCTAATGTTATTAAGAGTGAGTTGGCTACTTTTATTTCGAAAAAAATATTTTAATAAAGTAATCATCATCATCATTCCCCTGCCCTTATCCCAATTATTACTATTTAGGGTCGGCGCAACACGTCTTCTAGACGTGTTGCTTAAAGTTTTGGCTATGGTTTTATAGTCGGCCGCCTGCCTGGCACTAACCCTCTTTGGGAATAAATTACTTATTATATAAATTATATATACAATAAATTATTTTAATAAAGTAATGAACTTTGTAATTAAATTCCTCCCGAACGAAGACGCGGGAACAGCTGGTATATAGTATAATAATAAACCAGCCTATAAACGTCCCACTGCTGGGCACAGGCCTCTTCCCATATAGGGAAGGTTTGAGCATTAATCACCACGCTAGCTCACTGCGGATTGGCGATTTCAGATTCCAATATTTGGAATCCAGGTTTCCTCACGATGTTTTCCTTCACCGTTTGTCAGTAGTGTCTTAGAATGATTAAGAAAGTACATATAACTTTGAAAAAGTCACATTGGTACTTGCCTGCGCTGGGGATCGAACTTGCACCTCGTGCATACAAATCCATACATAGAACCGCAAGGCCACCACGACGTAGTACCACGATATAGTATAAAACAAACGTTTTTTTTTGTGCCGATGCCGATATGGCCTAGCGTAAATTCGCATGTCGTGCTCGCTGCTCGCGCTCAAGCTTTTCCAAAGTCAAGCTACCTACTACTTGTACAACCTTGTTTATATTAAATTGTTGTCTTCAAATCTCTCCGCTGCGCTACCACTGGTGTGTGCTGGGCATATAAGGGCAGTTTCCAAACTAGTTCACTCTATCAATAACACCATCATATGTTTTTCTAATTGTCAATTTAAGATATGACAGAAGACACAGAGCGACGAGAATCAAACAGCGAACGAGTTTGGCGACACTGGCACACCCCTCTACTTGTCTGTTACATGGGTTAGTTTATGGGAACGGTAATTTGCATCGTCATCCTCGCCATAAGGGCCGTCCATAATCACGTGAGGCTTGAAAGACGGAAGGAGCTTAACACCGACACGTCTGACACCAACACCAGACCACCAGCTCCTTATCTTATTGCAGTTGTGGAAGAGACTTCCCTTACTGCGCCGTGTAAAGCGCTGCCACGCTCCCTCAATTGCACTTTTATTAGTTCCAAAGGTTTCAAACACTATTTCAAAAAGTAGGTATGCTTTTAAATTGTCATTAGTTGTCAAAACGCGTTGGGGGATCAGCCAGAAAGACGTAGAAGGGTTTTTTTTACACCAGTCGAACATATAGAATCGCTTAAGCAATAAAAGTATGGGTACGGCAGGGTTAAGAAGCGACTCTTTCTGCGTTGTTCAAAATGACTTTTCTCAAATCAACTCAAGTGACGCACCCTTTATGAAATCAATTATTACTACAATAAATATCCTAGTTTCTGCTATGGAAAATAAGTTAACATAAAGCCAATTTTAATCAAAGTTATTTTTAGCGTCACAGACTAGCCATCACATTTTATTCACACCATCAAGAAAGGATGATATTTTACTACAAATATGTTAGTTATATCATAATATTACAAAAAAATTACCTCGAGATTGTATTTCTGCTTTTGTTTCTAATATCATTACAACAAAGCACATATATAACACGATCATTGTAACTCTAAACAATTATAACTGGGGTTAATTTAAAACAAAATTAATTCCGTTTGGCTGACAATATTGTGGCCATAATTTTGTATTTCGTCGGACGAATGATTTATGATCTTCGACCGGGGCCGTTGACAGGCGATCAGCTATTCATTTTTGTCACAAAGTTACTAAAATGTAATGTAATTACTTGAATTCAGTGAGATTAAGCACTGACATTTTCTTAACAACAACGTCACTTTTCATTCTTAACAAGAAGGGAACGGTTCCCAAAAAAAAAACCTAGTGCGATGATCAAATGAGTCCGTGTTTTCTTTCGGTATAAGCTAAAACTTTTTAGAACAAAATTAATTATAAATTATTATTAGGCACAATAAAGTTACATATTATAGATAAACTCTTGGAAATATTTGAGCACTGAGTAATGATAGACTTTAGTTCCGTAAATGTATGGTCACCCTAATTATATCAGTACCGTGTTGCGTTTATAGGAAAATTAATTATCCTTATTATACATTATCCTATGGTATAATTCATTGGTTATGTCACCGGAAAATAACAAGTTCCGTAAGTTAATAAATTGATTATTTAATTTACTAGGAAGTTTATAGACTTTCGTAGGATTGTAAACGGAAGATAAATTGTATTATTTTACGCCTATTATACTTTTTATTCCTATTATGCTATTTTATTTTTATATTCTTTTTTTTTGTCCGTCAAATGTTTATATAATTTGTTAATATAGTAAATATATTATTATTTAAAATTGTAACTTCACATAATGACAACAGTCATAAATATAAAATTTGCATGCCGATTAAACGGCGAGACATGTGAAACACATACCTACTGTAATATCTGTAATAATATACCATGTTTCAAGCAAATGAAATTGTCTTATTTCTTCATACGATAATTCCAAGCTGGGCATTTACTGCCATATCTTAAAGTAATATAATTGCAAGCGAGAAGCGACTCCCTTCCACGACTGCTGTAAGATAAGGGGCTGGTGGTCTGGTGGCCAAAGGACGCAGCCCCGTCGTGTTTGAGCTTGATATTATCGCGTTCTTTGAGGCAAGCCGAGTCAAAAATTAGCATTTGAAAACACCTTTCTTAAAACGTTATTCGCTTGTCTCGTCTGCTAGTAAATATATGTTATTTTTGTAAATATCGTTAATATCGGATTTTTTTACTTAATTATTAATGGTCTGACTGGGTCTGGATTGCTGGGCAAAGCGTAAAAAGCAGCTGTGCCTGTTAGTCCAGTCATTTGGTAGTTTTACCTGGAAAGTTTTCCGGGAGTTTTAAAAATTGGGTATTTTATAGATTTGGATATGCTCTTTTCGAATTTTAACTTTGCCACCTCGTACCACCGCCGCTCGCGCCGCCATTTTGAAAAAATGGCGCCCAAAAATGTTTTTTTGGGAATAACTCCTTTCCGACGCATTTTACGAAAAAAATATGTTCTACAATATTAAACTAGAAAAAAATTCCTACACTTTATGTCTTATTCACTTTTTCATAAAATCAATAGTTTTGGACGTACGAGCGCCGCAAAGTATTATTAATTTGCACCACTACGAGTGTTTCGTATATTATTCTAAACTGTTCTATTACTGCCGCCGGTTTTCAAGAAGTAGGTATCAGAGTAATATGTCACCTTTGAATCGGGCCCTTTCCCTCGACTTTGAACGAAACTTCAACGAAATATTTGTCGGTAGAAGCTATATTAAGAGAAATATTTAGTTTAGACTGAATCATCAGTGTACGTTTATTGTCGTTCAGTGTTGTTTATTTTCTTAGAGCTATGGCTTCATATACGGCAAATTGTTTAATTTGTGACAATTCACTTGAAAACCGGCGGCAGTAATAGAACATTTCAGAAAAATATACGAAAAACACGTGGTGGTGCAGATGAATAAGTAATACTTTGCGGCGCTTATACATCCAAAACTATCGATTTGATGAAAAAGTGAATAAGACATAAAGTGTAGGAAATTTTTTCTAGTTTAATATTGTAGAAAAATTTTTTTTCGTAAAATGCCTCAGAAAGGAGATATTCCCAAAACACCGTTTTTGGGCGCCATTTTTTCAAAATGGCGGCGCGAGCGGCGGTGGTACGAGGTGGCAAAGTCAAAATTCGAAAAGAGCATATCCAAATCTATAAAATACCCAATTTTCAAAACTCCCGGAAAACTTTCTAGGTAACCCCCTTATTTTCTACCAAATGACTGGACTATGTAGACAAGTTACAATTCTCCTCACGCTGACAAGTCCAACTGACAAGTCACGTCATTTGTCGAAAAAGCATTTATTGACTATCCTGTTGGCGGCGTGATACGTGACTCTGACTGCTAAATCGGAGGTCGTAGGTTCCATTCCTATCCAGGACAAGTAGTTGTGTGATGAGCATAGGTGTGCGTTACGGGACTGAGTTTTTTTTCATTTATATTGTTTTTAAAATACGGTATATAATATCTATCTATCCAAAGCCAGTCAGTAAAAAGGCAGCAATATTCAAAGTGTTGATATTTTAAGGCCCTCTATATTTGTAGAGTTAATGAATCAGGACAAACTGTTTAATAGGATAATCATATTACAGAAACGAAAATTGAGGATGTAGTCGAGGAAAACATTGAAACAATTTCATTATGATTCTAAATGTGGTTTTGGGTTAATTACACCATTCTGTATAAACATGATTCGCGCTTACTATCTGAGCTCCGCGGCTTTTCCTGTACTTTTCCTATTACAGTAAGCTGATATTTATTATCGAAATCGGTAATGTCCTATTCACATAGCCGTTTCTATTGCTGAAATATTTTACTGCCTAACTCCCTAATCTAAGTTTTTTTGACTTTTATGTTGGTCTAGTTTTATGGTAAAAACATGCATTTACTTTATCATCATCATCAGCCTAGTAGTAGCCCTGCTGCTGCTGGGCATAGCCTTACATTGTTTACGTTATTATTATCTACCTGATGCCCTTGTATCTACCTATCCCATTTATATTATATTTTTATGTCGTCTGCCTGTCTTGTCCTTGACTTACAATGATAAACCTGCGTTTAATTATTTAATTACTAGGGTTTCTCTTTATTTTCTATTACAAAAAAAAATCGTAAGAGCGCAGAGCCAGGGAGTAAGCTAAAGTCGGGGTCTAACAATGTTTACCAGTTTTCAAACGTAATCTTATCTAGACACACGGCAGTGTGTCCGCCAAGTTCGAGCAAAAAAGCGACACACCGGCCGTGGGTTATATTACATGAACCATTTCGGGCCAATTTCGACCCCCCTATAACTCAAAATCTATTTTACTTACGTATATCAAATTTCTAGTATCTGTTGAGACCCCCTTACTTATCTAAAATACAAATTTCATTAATATACCTATTGTAGGTCTTGAGATATTGACGTCAGAAAATCGCAATTTTTACTATACACTCACTGACTGACTGACTGACTGACTCACTCATCAAAAACCTAGACCACTTCCAATGGTTGTATTGACTTGAAATTTGGCATGGAGGTAGGTCTTTAGGTCAAGGTAAAGGGAAAAATCTGAAAATGGTCAAGTGTGAGTCGGTTTCAAAAATAATGAAGGTGTAAATTTGTACCCGGTGTAAATTTATACCCCTAAGGAACCAAAACGAACTAAATTTATTTATATTTATATAATATATCTTTGAATGATCTTACCGACCTGAAAATCGGTACGAAGGTTTGTATTTAGTCAAAGTAAAGTAAAAATCTGAAAACGGCCAAGTGTGAGTCACTTTCGAAAATAACGAATGTGTAACTTTGATCCACTATAAGTATAGAGTGAAAATGAATAAATAATAAGTAAGTACTTATTTAAGTTGGTACCTACATGTATACCCATATAGATTATTGATAAATGCGCCCGACACATGACAAACCTCTGTGTTTGTCTGTCGCGGGAATCAAACCCGCGACGACATACGGCGTGCAAAGCAGAATCCCTACCAGACCAATACCTATGCGCTGAATCCACGGTTAAAATTCAATAAAATGAAGTTGTCGGTCGGATTCGGATATTTTACTTAGCCACTCGTCAGTAAATGAGACATTTCCTTAACTAACTTAATCATAAGAAAAAAACGAAACAAACAACCTTACAAAAATAAATGAAATCCCACCCAAAACATAAATGTAAAAGGCTGCCAAGTTCGATAATATGAGAATGCTTCACCTATAAAAGAAGTGAGATCTGAATAAGTACCAAGTTCTATACACAATATACGTCAGTTAAAAATAGTTACAGGAATGTACACTTGGCAAGTTTATAATTATATAATTTTAGTATTTAATTTTGTAAAGAAAATTATATACTTGATTCATTGTGTTTAGTAGGTTTATAACATGGTGTGCGAAAACTTGCCAAGTGGGCATTCCTGTTTTCTTCTATCGTTTTTGATAGTACAAAAGTATTGTATGAAGTACCTGGCTGTTTTAACATAAAATTGTTTTTCAAAATAATTTTACACGGTATCTACTTACTCTTTAAGCTACGACAGTCTCATCCCATTTAGATGTAAGTATGATATTTACTGAAATGACTAGCTACCAAAACAAAAAAAATAGTTTGGACGGTACATGATTTACTTACTATATTTTATTAACTAGCTGTTGACTGCAATTTTCTTGTGTGTTACGCGTAGTTTTGAAGATTTGATAGTACTTATACACTACAACAATTGTGCACCAATTGCGATGGTATAGGGTAGTTGCATTGGTAAAAGTGTGTTGATAGACTGTTGTGTTTGTGCGTAACATAACCCTTCTTCAGGCTCAGTTGGCTCAGCTCAAACTACCATAATTAGAAACTTGAAACATTGATAACCATATAACACTAAGAAAGGATTTTTGAAAATTTGTCCGTCAAGGAGTAGAAAGAAAACAAAATAGAAGATCGGTGCCCGGAATAATCTGCTGCGCCCGCATACATCCACCAGATTAGGAGCGGCGCACCATATATCGGATGTTCGCCGCACCACAGTGCATAGCGCTCAATAAAACGTGTCGAATAATATCTGGCTGTTTAAAACCATCCCTGCTCAATAAGTTCTCCCTTTGGTTAGTATTGCTCTACCTGACGTTAGAAGAGAAGTCGCATGCGCGCTCGAAAAAGACGTCGAGGAATCCGACACACGACATCGGACATCCCCTATGTAATACCAAAGCTTACACCCGATTAGACTTAAGAGCCAAAAGAGCTTCCTCCGATGTACACTGGCTACAAATGAAACTCCAACTCGAACTCGATGCAAGATCTGGGCAGATCAGCATCTACCACCTGCCACTTATGTCCTACCTCAGAAACGTCTGCCGCCCGGAATTCTTTGCAGTGGCCTGTTTGGAAAGCATTCAACCGTCTGAGAATCCAAGTAGGTCGCTGCAAACAAAATTTGGCAAATTTGGGTATACAGACCTCTCTAGCATCCAGTAAGAATGCGTCATCTTCGTACAGACGATGTCACATCACTTATAGTGACGAAAATGTCTGCACACTTGCAATTCAGAGGATCTAATATTCACCAAATACTACGTACAATTGACACGAAAAGAAAAAGAAGAAGATTTTTCTAATTAAACTTAAAAATAGAGAAGAAACGGCCTAACAAACTCCACAACATAATTCAATACATTATTATTTTTAGTGTTTCCAGAGGGTATTAATTTGCCGTAACCAAGGATAGTTGGTGTGCCATCATCGAATTCTGCAAAGAAGTGATGACGCTCAACAAAAAACTGCAGAAAGAACACGGGAAGCCTCATCTGACCACTCGATCTGTTTTGGAACAGAACTGGATTAAGGAGCTTGCATTAAACTATATTTAGCTTTACTTTTTGTACAGCACTACACATCTTCAATTTACCTAATCTTCAATACCACGCAGACAACAACAGTCGCGGGCAACAACTATTTCTATTTTAAATAATTTAGGTACTATGTGCTTTTGTATTTTTAGTAATAACAAGTAGTTTTATAAATCTATTTTGAAGAGCTTCAAGATCATCTCAGTTAGTTTTGAATGTTAACCCATAGTTGTGACATAAAAAAAAACTCTTAAAATATTAATAGGAACTTTGAAGCATAGGCATTTTTTACTTAATAATATTCTTAGTTCGTCATCTATTTTCACGCCAAGGTATATGTATATAGCCTACTCTTATCTAAACGACGTTGTTTTGTTTCGACAACCACGCGAACGAAGTCGCGGGCACAGCTAGTCTATACTTATAATAAATCTGTAGAAAAGTCATTTTTGTACATTGAAGAAATTGAAAAAAAAAATAGCCAGGGTGTGAAAAGATAACTAACAGAACCCATTTCCATCATTTTTGAAATTTTTGTCTGTTTGTCTGTTTGTCTGTTTGTCTGTTTGTCTGTTTGTATGTGCGCGCATCACGTAAAATCTACGAACTCAATGCAGACAATGTTTATACACAAAAATTATACGCAACTTGAGGTATAACTTAGTCTTTGTTTGATCAAAATCGGTTCACTCTACCAAAAGATATGATTAATTTAGTGAATTCAAGAAGTAAAATAATTACGTTACGCAATTCAGTGTAGTACTTGCAACGACATCTTATGACAAAAAATATAACTAATTTTGACAGTTAAATTACAAATCCAATAGATGGCGTTGTGCAAATTTCGTCGTTTTCTGAATCGCGGTGTTAAGATTTGACACCATTATATTATTGCTGAAGGTCGGGCTAACATAAATACTATATATTATTGTGCTATCCTATACAGGGGGTGATAAATCACGAATTTTCGTAACTGTTCTACTGTCACCATAGCTGTGTACGAGTCACCATAGCGACCAAAATACTGTTGCTATGGTTTTATGTTTTTACATTAATATGTATTGGCTTACATGTTATTTGGCTTACAACATAGCAATCAAAATAGCCGGGTTGGTGAATTGCGAGCTTCGTATTTTTTCTCTTCAAGTTCAAATTTCATTTCGACATACACTTTTTGAATTTATTTTTCAATAGTTTTTGAATATAAATTTTACTAAACAAACATTTACTTTTCTTCTATCGTTTTTGATAGTACAAAAATATTGTATGAAGTACCTGGCTTTTTTAACATAAAATTGTTTTTTAAAATAAACAAAAACAATCGTTTGGACGGTAAATGATTTACTATATTTTTTTAACTAGCTGTTGACTGCAATTTTGTTGTGTGTTACGCGTGGTTTTGAAGATTTGATAGTACTTATACACTACTACAATTGTGCACCAATTGCGATGGTATAGGGTAGTTGCATTGGTAAAAGTGTGTTGATAGACTGTTATTAATATCATTAATTTCGCGTACGAGTATGCCCCGTTCACATTCTCCCGCAAATGGTTTGTTACGTGTGCATAACATTACCCTTCTTCAGGCTCAGTTGGCTCAGCTCAAACTACCATAATTAGAAACTTAAAACATTGATAACCATATAACACTAAGAAGGGATTTTTGAAAATTCGTCCGTCAAGGAGTAGAAAGAAAACGAAATAGAAGATCGGTGCCCGGAATAATCTGCTGCACCCGCATACATCCACCAGATTGGGAGCGGCGTCCGATGTTCGCCGCACCACAGTGCATAGCGCTCAACAAAACGTGTCGAATAATATCTGGCACTTTAAAACCAACCCTGCTCAATAAGTTCTCCCTTTGATTAGCATTGCTCTACCTGACGTTAGAAGAGAAGTCGCATGCGCGCTCGAAAAAGACATCGAGGAATCAGACACACGACATCGGACATCCCCTATGTAATACCAAAGCTTACACCCGATTAGACTTAAGAGCCAAAAGAAGGAAAGCTACAAACGAAACTCCAACTCGAACTCGGTGCAAGATCTGGGCAGATCAGCATCTACCACCTGCCACTTATGTCCTACCTCATAAACGTCTGCCGCCCGGAATTCTTTGCAGTGACCTGTTTGGAAAGCATTCAACCGTCTGAGAATCCAAATAGGTCGCTGCAAACAAAATTTGTCAAATTTGGGTATATAGACCTCTCTAACATCCAGTAAGAATGCGTCATCTCCGTACAGACGATGTCACACCACCTATAGTGACGAAAATGTCTGCACACTTGCAATTCAAAGGATCTACTATTTACCAAATACTACGTACAATTGACACAAAAAGAAAAAGAAGAAGGTTTTTCTAATTAAACTTAAAAATAGAGAAGAAACGGCGTAACAAACTTCACAACATAATTCAATACACAGTTATTTTTAGTGTTTCCAGAGGGTATTAGTTTGCCGTAGCCAAGGATAGTTGGTGTGCCGTCATCGAATTCTGCAAAGAAGTGATGACGCTCAACAAAAAATCGCAGAAGAACACGGGAAGCCTCATCTGACCACTCGATCCGTGCCCAGCGAGCAACAAATAGAAGAAAGACCAAATTTACCCTCCTCAAACCACCATAAATAGCCTACGCAGGTAGGCTAGGGGAAGTCTACTGTACTGTATAATATAAAGGCAAAGACGGCAAGCACGGTGCTTTCGCGCGACTCTTAATGAGCGCTGAGGAAAACTGACTCCACGTCAATTAAGAAGCTCCCGTTAAAAAGATCTCTCCCGTCAGGGTTCACGATAGTTTGCGAAAGTGTTCCCGTGGCTCCAGACAATAGGACACGGAGATGCACTCAGGTGGTTTTAGCCAGTCAGAATCCGGCACACTTCTTCCCCATCGCCCATTTTCAAGACCTTCAAACCAAATTGGCAAATCAGTGTAAGATAGTGGCCACAGCAACAATATAATACGACCTTTCATCATATGAATGTTGGACTAACCTTTAAAACTAGCAGTGTTAACAGTCAAGTAATATGTTTGTAAGACTAAAGGTTATGAGTAGAAAGTTAAGAAATAATTTTGGAACAGAACTGGATTAAGGAGCTTGCATTAAACTTTATTTAGCTTTACTTTTTGTACAGCACTACACATCTTCAATTTACCTAATCTTCAATACCACGCAGACAAAGTCGCGGGCAACAGCTATTTCTATTTCAAATAATTTAGGTACTATAATCTCATTTACATGTGCTTTTGTATTTTTAGTAATAACAAGTAGTTTTAAAAATCTATTTTGAAGAGCTTCCAGTTTATCTCAGTGAGTTTTGAATGTTAACCCATAGCTGTGACATAAAAAAAAACTCTTATAATAATAATAGGAACTTTAAAGCTTAGGTAGTACATTTTTTACTTAATAATATTCTTAGTTCGTCATCTATTTTCACGCCAAGGTATATGTATATAGCCTACTCTTATCTAAACAACGTTGTTTTGTTTCGACAACCACGCGTACGAAGTCGCGGGCACAGCTAGTAAATTAATAAATAAAGAGACAGTTGAAATTTTCACAAATGATATATTTTAATTCTACTACTATAACAACAAATACTATCTAAGAATGAAAAAAAAATGTTCGAAAGGGACTCCCATACATTAAAAGAGATTTTAAGGTATGAAGAAGGTACCTCACCTTTCGTGTGCGATTCCCACTCGCACTCAACCTTATACATAAAATTTTATATAAAACTGCTTTATTGGTGTGAATAAATAAAATAATACTTAACTTGTTTCTGCTTCAACTTTATTGTCAATTTTAAATACAATTAGGTATGTCTGGTAGGTATATTTTGAAGCTTGTAATACATACTGTGGGCCTACCAAAACGTGTAAAAGTAATATTATGGTGGGTGTGAAAGAGAAACGCTGATCTACGCCATATAGCGTGCCATATTCCACGCCCGGAATGATTATTACTTTAAATGATTGTGGTACGTAGACCCTCTGGTCATTTAGTAGTCAAGGACCAAAGTATGAATATTACGTTCATTACTGCTCCTGCACTTTTACAAATGTATCCACGAATTTTATCACCAGTTTATCCCATAATAAAGGTTATTTAACATATTTTTATATTTTTTTCATAGCAAATAGTCTGCGCTGTCCTCACTACATCCTTATATGTAAGTTTAACCTATAACGTATTATTATAAATAATACAAATACCTAAATAACTTTTATGTAATTATATAAGGTACAAGTTTGATAACTATACATTTTATTAAATATGGTAACTAAATAATTATGCCGTTTTTACCTAGGCTTTGCTTAGACTTAACTTAGATCAAAAATAATTCGAGGTCGTTTTATCGTCTCATCTCTCATGAAATTTTCCATACAGCTGACACAATTGGATTGGTGGCCACAAAACTTAAATAATAAATGATAGATATAAGATAAATGGTCTACAAGTCAAGGCCCGAAGAGTCTTGAACTCGGCCGAAAATCTCAAAAATATACTAAAGCCAACTTCTATGTAGAATGTTTAATAACAGACCATTGCTAGGCAACTACTGGCAGCGGAGGTTAAAACATATTTTACAATGTTCACTGCATAAACATATTATTGCACTAAGTCGCTGTGTTAGAAGAAACGTTCAAAAATAGTGGGTAAAAAAGAACATTAAAATTCACCTATTTATCTAATGACATTCAAGTCATAAGAGCGTCATGATCTTCTTAACTTGAATCCATAAAACAAATGCGCCCAAAACTTGAAGATCTCTGCTTTTTTTCAAAAATGTATAATTACGTGTTGACGCAATTTCATATTAAAATTTTGCTCGTAAATTACAATTTCGTATTTAGGGCATATACACTTGTATTGATATATCTATTGAACGTAACTTTTCACAATTTCTTTAAAATTAATAATTATCTAGGTACAGATTGAATATATA
Source organism: Chrysodeixis includens (assembly GCA_941860345.1). NCBI lineage: Eukaryota > Metazoa > Arthropoda > Insecta > Lepidoptera > Noctuidae > Chrysodeixis > Chrysodeixis includens. The sequence goes on along the minus strand of OW796110.1, from coordinate 2,652,762 downwards.
TTATTTGAGGTGAAATACATATATCCCCACGGCGCGCACCGACTTTTCGAATGTTGTGTGCGTTTGAGAAATAAATATCACAGCTTCCGTGTTTCGGAAGGCACGTAAAAATGTGGGTCCTGCGCCTGATCTCTCTCCGGTCGTGTCGGATTACCATCCCATCGGGCTATGAGAGTAAAGGAATAGAGAGTGCACCTGTGTTTGCGCACACGCTTGTGCACTATAATATGTCCTGCGTAGCTGGCTGGTGTCATAGTAACACTGGCCGCCGTGGCCGAAATCGGTCGGACCGCTATTATTATTATTATTACATAGATTGAGGCGACAACCCTAAAAATCATATGATTTGGTTGATTTACAGTTATTCTACAACGAATTCGGCTCGAGTAGAGTCGGCCATTTCTGATAAATTTATAATTAATAGTTGCAAACTAAGACTTACAATGTAGCTTACATAATACTCCGAGCACTAACACTGCAAATCATTCAAATTTATTGAACTGACGTCAAAGCCACGCCCCTTGTCACATTGTAACATTGTCTAGGGACCAAGGACCATCGAGATTCGAGACGAATGGTACTTTGTATCTGAAGTTTAAGTAGCCTCATTAACCCTAATGTTGGTTGTTATTGTACTTTCCGTATTTAACAGAGAATATTACTTATTTATCTGAGGTTCACAATACATCGGTTCTTGTCCCGATTGATTACTAAAGCCTTGAGCCGTCACATACGCGTAAGGGCTGACTTCCACCTCACGTCTTTGAGATTTCGGCAAAACTTTAGCATAACAAGGCTGTTTGTTATGGACGATTTCAGCGTAATTCGGTTCGTTAAGATTACTTTGTTTTCTTATCGAATTCTGAACGTTGGTGTAAGTGTGTGGCTCTTCTTGTTTCTTCTTTCGTTCCTTTTTAGGGATAGGAATGGAGTAGACGATTTGTTCAGGACGGTAGGGGACGCAGTAGGTGGTGTTATCTTCCCTGACGTCGGCGGGTACAGCGTAGTTCTCTGCCCAGTGTGTTGGGTAGACTGGGAGCGAAGCTTGGCTCGTACCATCTATGTTTACGTAAGTAGGATTGTTTGGACCACTCTAGAAGAATTAAAAGGAGTTTTAGTTACAGTTTTAGTTTACAGGAAGGTTGCTTTCTTTTCTATTGAAAAGGCGTTTTAGAACCACTCATGATCGGTTTAATATTATATGGGTCGGTGCAAAGAAATGCATGCTGGCTAGGCAAAAGCGCCTGAGCCTCTCTCAAGTGTGGTATGGGTTCTCAATCTATAACCTATTTAATGAGCTGTCCACCCACGAGGATCTGTACAACGTTACCGACAATGCTCTTAGCATGGCTGAGTACTTTACGAATTGATCAATTTGTTGACCTTGTGCACGAGCACGGCCGATACGGTGCCAGGTTCTGTATAACAACAGAAACACTTAAATATTACCGGTGCTTTGCTCCTAGTGTATCTAAAGGCTAAGTGTGGAAATGCTCTAGTGTATCACCATCATTAGAATAAAGCTAATAGTTATAATGTAACTAGATTTTTTTCCGTGACTTCGTCCGCGTGGATGTGCGTGATGTATTTGGTTAATGTTTTTGAGGCTATAGCCGCCTCCCATTACGCAGTCGGCTAAAAAGTAACCTAATTTTGCATTAATTCAGTGTGTAAGCTAAATTAAAGAACAACAAACACCCATCCTCACAAACTCTCGCGTTTATATTTTATAGTGGGATAAGTACCTGAGAACGTCTTCCCCTCTTCATTTGGAAGAACATTGTAGAAAGGCAGATGACTATGATACACGTCGTGGAACCAAGTACCACGAACACCCAGCTGTGTATACCCGTTTCTGAAAATATTACAAAAAAAAAACAATCAACAGAATTCGTTATTTTACCCAGATTGACCTCTGATATCTCAAACGCTGATTAACACAAGAACTTTTGTTTTTGGTATTTAAAAGAAGTTTGAAAGTAGTTGGAAGAGCCTTTTATATATTTACACCCCATGCACTAGATTTTTGATAAAATTTAAATCTACCATTATCATTATAGTTTGGTATTGCGGGTCGTGGTGGCCTTGCGGCTCTATGTATGGACTTGTATGCACGAGGTGTAAGTTCGATTCAACACGAGTAGGTACCAATGACTAAGCGCTTGGTCGAATCCACCCGTGATCAGATGGCTGGATGCTGTATTTCGCGCAAAGAATTGGCATTGACATTCAGCGTGGTAATGTGGCCAGTCTCCTGGGCACGATTCCTGCCATTGACGGAGATGAGGACATATTTTTCGACGCTTTGTAAATTAGTCCAGTCATTTGGTAGAAAATAAGGGGGTTACCTGGAAAGTTTTCCGGGAGTTTTGAAAATTTGGTATTTTATAGATTTGGATATGCTCTTTTCGAATTTTAACTTTGCCACCTCGTACGACCGCCGCTCGCGCCGCCATTTTGTAAAATGGCGCCCAAAAACGGTTTTTTGGGAATATCTCCTTTCTGAGGCATTTTACGAAAAAAATGTTTTCTACAAAATTAAACTAGAAAAAATTTCCTACACTTTATGTCTTATTCACTTTTTCATAAAATCAATAGTTTTGGATGTACGAGCACCGCAAAGTATTACTTATTCATCTGCCACCACCACGTGTTTTTTGTATATTTTTCTAAAATGTTCCATTACTGCCGCCGGTTTTCAAGTAAATTGTCACAATTAAAACAATTTTCCGTATAAGAAGCCATAGATCTAAGAACATAATCAACACTGTACGTCAATAAACGTACATTGATGATTCAGTCTAAACTAAATATTTCTCTTAATATAGCTTCTACCAACAAATTTTTCGTTGAAGTTTCGTTCAAAGTCGAGAGAAAGGGCCCGATTCAAAAGTGACATATTACCCTGACACCTACTTCTTAAAAACCGGCGGCAGTAATAGAACAGTTAACAAAAATATACGAAATACTCGTAGTGGTGCAAATGAACAATACTTTGCGGCGCTCGTACGTCCAAAACTATTGATTTTATGAAAAAGTGAATAAGACATAAAGTGTAGGAAATTTTTTCTAGTTTAATTTTGTAGAAAACATTTTTTTCGTAAAATGCGTCGGAAAGGAGATATTCCCAAAAAAACGTTTTTGGGCGCCATTTTTTCAAAATGGCGGCGCGAGCGGCGGTGGTACGAGGTGGCAAAGTTAAAATTCGAAAAGAGCATATCGAAATCTATAAAATACCCAATTTTCAAAACTCCCGGAAAACTTTCCAGGTAAAACTACCAAATGACTGGACATGTTATTTTTTAGTTACATAAGTTTAGTTATAAATGTAGATATTTTTGTTTAGTATTGTTTCTGTTCAATAAAGGATTTATAATACAGTACCAATGTGTCTTTTTCAAAGATAAAAGTGCATTCTTAAGTATACTAGGACACCATTGACAAATGGACAAGGGAATAATTGTAAGGATTTTAAATATTGGAATCTGAAATCGCGAACCCGCAATGAGCTAGCATGGTGATCAATGCTCAAAGCCTTCTCTATATGGGAAGCGACTTGTACCCAGCAGAGGGATATTAATTTGCTGGTATTATAATTTATCTAATCTATGATATTATTAGGATCAACAATGAGAAAATATTTATTATACTTATACACTATTTATAATACCTTTCATGATGACCGGGTTAAAATCCGGAACTTCTGTAGTATTTTGGCCTCCTAAAACATGAGCAAAGTCACGTTAAGGGTGTTACCACTTTACACTCTACACTTTGCTAAGGGTGTTACCACACCAAGCGATCGATCGTCGATCGAAGGCAGCGATGGAATGTTGAACGATCAATGTGTGTGATAGAAGTCGAATAGTCGATCGATGGAAGTCGAATAGTCACATCATTCGAACACAATAACACATAATGAGAGAAGAAGAAAATCACTTATTTAGGAAACGACAATAAACTTCAGCAAATATAAACTTGACGGGTTTCTAACGAGTTGTTCCCCAAGTTAAATTTGTTTTCTACCGTCATTTTAGACTAACGGATAATAAAGGTAAACGAGCTACTATCTACTTACTCATAGAACGAAACGAATTTTAGAAAACTGCATGTATTCTTTGAATTCGGAGGACTTGACGCGGGAAAGTGAGCGAGGTTTTATGAAGATATCAAGAGTTCTGAAATTCGTTTCGTGTGTCTCGTCCAACGCTCTCGGCTCGGATGAGTGTGCGTTCACCATAATGGACTACCAACATTTGAGTTTTCTACAGTTTATTAATTGCAAGGAGAGTCAGACGGCAAATTAGCAAGTATTGTCAACATTAGTTCTAGTGTACGGCAGGGTAGAGTCCCTCTACTTGTCTGTATTTAATGGTTTTAAATATTTCTAATTATTACCTCTATAATGAATCTTACCTGAAACAAGATCGCCTGTAGTTGTAGCGATACTTGAAGTCTCACTTTCTACTTTAATAGACTTAATTAAAAAAACTGTGACTGTCTTCAGAATTTTGTCTTTCTGGAGAGATGTATTTGGCTCCTCCAAATAAAGGGTACACGTTGCATTGACAACTGATCCTTGAGTTAACTTCATCGGCATTATGTCTTCCGTTTTGCTTTTTATCGTTTTATCTAGAGAAATAAAAAACAGATTTCACGTAGTGTTGAATGGATTAGGGAAGATTTACTCGAAAAAGTCTACAAATTCAGCTTTATCTTTAAATTGACAGAATGGGTTTAAGAACCACAGCAAAAAATTTACTTTTTACGGAAGACAACACCATCGAAATCATTTTATCAGTTTGAGGTTGCATTGGCGTCAATTTGTAAGTTTGTAACACCCATTTCGCGTTGCAAGCTAACACTAATTACTCACTATGGTTTAAGATCTGCACATATATCACAAACGCCATTTGTGGTTTTAGTGTATTCGAACAATTTAAAATGACATCCATGTCATCCCGATACTCATAGAAAATGAACCTTTTATCATTCTCATAGATTTCCAAAAAAGGATCCATATTTGGCAAAAATACACTCAGCTGATATAATTCTGAAACTAAGAAAAAAAATATTCAAAATAATGTAAATTAAAAGCTAAAAGAGAAAAAAACCTCCCGTATACAAGATATTTCTCAAGTCATATACAATTAATAAACATACAAATAATAAAATAAGGAAAATTAAGTATTTCTTTTTTTTTGTGAAACTACGAGTAACAAACTTAGACTGTTGTCTTAGTGGTTAGTGACCCAGACTGTTAAGCGGTGGTCGTGGGTTCGATTCCTACATTTGTGTGATGGAGTACAGACTATGCTTACTTTTCGAAAAGGAGGCCATGTGTGGATGTAGAAAGAAATAATAAATGGCATGTATTTAATTTGATACATATATTACTTGATTTCAAAAAAATATTTCAAAGTTAAGCCTATTTTTTTTATATCAATTATGGCCTCAGCGTGCACAGGGACAGACAGACAGCGGGAAGCGACTTAGTATTATAATATGTAACGATTTTACATTGCTTACCTTTCTTTGGCTTAAAATGTATTTCGACCTGTTCTCTAGGACCTGATTTGATACTATCAGCAGCGCATCGAAACGTCTCTATTTTGGTATTATTTGCTAGTCTTATAGTTTTATTTACTTTCATTTGCTCTGAAAACATAATTATTTAGATCACGTTCTTATCGACACAGTTACAAGTTACATTGTCACGCTGAAGAATGTATTTCCATGCATATTCAGTATTTCATTTGTATCCTTAGTTTGTATCTGATCGACAATACATAGTTCATATATGTTAAGCCGGGAACATACTAGTGTGTCGTTGCGTGCCGTGATGCACGGGCCTAAACCTTTTGCCAGGCCTGTTGGTCTAGTGGTTAGTGACCCTGACAGCTATAGCGGAGGACGTGGGATCGATGATCGACGATCGACGATCCCCACCCAGGAAAAATGTTTGTGTGATAAGCACGATCATTTGTTCTGTGACTGGGTGTAATTTATTTACCATATATTATATGTATTTAGGAATATAAAAGTATATTTATCGGTTGTTTAGAACTCATAACACATGGTACTTAGTATGGTTAGCTTGAGACTAGATGGCGTTATGCAAATGTTGAGGAATATTTATCTGTTATTTAAAAATACCAATCGTAGCGTATCACGACACGACGCGATGTGGTAGTAGGCTTAAGGTTAACGTTTTAAATACAAATTTACGTTAATAATCACACCGGGATTCATAGGGAAACAGTATCATTAATAGACAGTAACAATAATGTTTGGTCTATAATTATGTCATATCAGAACAAAAACAAAAACCTCCAGTTACTTTGAAATACCCCGGACACGATCAAACGAGCAAGTCATTCAAACAAAAAAATATGTTTCGACTGAAACATGTTACACTGTCCCCACACCTGATTTGAAGTTTGTCCAAATACAAGTACTTATTTAAAGCTCATTTATAGAGTTACAAGGATCTTTTGACACGTGGATGTCATTAAAATGAGGGCGCTGGTGTGCATATTCGTAACAAGAATCATCTCTACTGTTTTACAGATCGGAATCAAATCGGAACTAATGCCTTCATACAGGCATTAGTTCCGATTTTAGCGACGTGTCGAAAGATTCTTGTCGCCCTGTACCTAATAAGATTTTTTCTTTTACACTGGTAAGGTCAGTTTGATTTTCAAGTAGGCTGTAAAGTTTTCAAAAAGAACATAATTATTATTGTCCTTAATAAAAATAAATACATACCTCCCGATTTCGGCTTTACAATCGCGGAAGAATTCGTTGCGTTGAACATACTAATTTGTAAAGTGTCTACGTATATTTCACATTCGATTAATATTGGAAAATTTTTGTCGTATTCATAAGTGATCTCGTAAAATGTTACAGGTGCGGAATTCCAATCCGGCCTTATATTGAATCCATTTATTTTAACACCAATTGAATCTGTAATAAGAACAAGTACTTAGTATATGAATACAAAAATAAAATACTCGACTACCTCTATTTTTTTCCCTACCAGGAACTAGTTGTTTGGTCACGGGATTTTCACTAACATGCAAATCACATACACAAATACACCTAGACTTAGAACTAGATATTGTCTCATACACAAATACTTGTATTATTACTCGGGGATCGAGACAGAGATACGTCGCACACAGTGGTCACTCGGTGTATGATCTGTACCACTCGACTATCTGTGGTTTTAGAGAGCAGCTTAGAATCGTAAAACTATTGCTTATATATGAAACGATATGATGCAAGAATTCTAATGAGAATTTAAACAAAAAAAATGGTATATAATGCGTCCAGCCCGCAACAGTTTTTCCGCTGGGTAAACGCCTCTTTCCATATACAGGACAATTGAGCATTGATCAAGGTGCGTACTGACTGCGGGCGATTCCACACGATCCGTTTTTCTTTAGCTGTTTTTTTTTGGAAATGGTGAAATAAAGAATAAGACTTACTGGTAAATTGTTTCCTGCGAAACTTAATTTGTAAGTACTCATCTTTATATAAACAGGAAATTGTTTTACCATTATGCTTTGCATTAAATTTTGATTGAAAACCTATTTCAGTTGTTGATGATAAATTGACCAAATCTGAAACAAATTGTTTAAATTATAATGGTGGCTAATATGGTAGGTATTCATCATCATTAACATTTCAGCCTAATCGCCCACTGCTGGGTATAGGCCTCGAGTGTTTTCGGGCCCTTTTCCTCTCTGTTTCGCGTCCTTCATCCAAGTGCCTCCAGCAAACCTAACTAAATCATTAGGTCAATGCGCTCTCGGTCGTCCCTGATTCCCGTGATCTGTACTTAGCCTAGTTTAAATTATTTAATGCAAAGGACTGGCTGATACCTGACAAAATAGCAGCTGTTCATTATATTGATTCGAAAGGTTAGGTCTTTTGAAAAAACAAATAATTAAACTATAGTTAAAATAATGTCCTGACCGATTTCGGCTACAGCGGCCAATGTTGCCATGACACCAGCCAGCTATGCAGGGCATGTTTTTGTGCACAAGCGTAATACAACCCGCTTACCTTACCTTACTCTTATAGCTTAGTAGGACGGTAACCCGACACGACCGGTGAAAGATGAGGCGCCTGACTCCGAAACACGAAAACTGTTATATTTATTTAATGCACACGACGATCAAAAAGTGGGTGTGGGCTCGAATTCGTGACCATTGTCCTTGGCCGTTATCTTACCACTAGGCTGTCACACTATTGTCGGGGGCGCAGTGACTGCGAAAGCGAACCCCCGGCCATAGGCAGATGAGTACACTAGAGTGGTTTGAACTGTTAAAAGTCCGGCACATCCGGCAAAAATTTGGTAAATAGTGAATAACTGTGAGTTACGTTAGGAAGACATAAGTACCTATGGTCTGCATTTTATGCATAAATGTTAATTCAAATAACAAAGGGCCCTGCTGGCTAGACAAAACTTTCAAAGTTAATTTCTGGTATATGATCACAAACTTTTAAAATACAGTACTAGAAAGGTACATTGGGTCAAGTTTCATCTGACATCACTTTTAGGTATCCCTGCTTGACGACGAAGGGCCCCGCTGGATGGACATAAACTTCCGAAGTCATTTCAGTGGACACAACGGAGGTACATTGAACCATTTCATTATAATTGGTAGGTACATTGAACGAGCTAACCGCTCTTTTATCGCTCTAGCTAAGGGGGCCCCGCTAAATATAAACACACCACTTTAAGAGGTGACATAAGGTTTACATAATATATTATACTTACTATTTATTTTTTCACCAAAATCATATTCCATAATGAGTGGGATTTGCGTCGAATGATCACGATTAACTATTTGGCACGTAACTTGAAAGGTATCGCCATCTGTGTAATTGTAGACAGCTGTATAATCAACTTCCTGCGTCGGATCATTATTGCGATTCGTCTTTAACTCTATGTTGTTCATAAGAAACCTGATGGATGGATCTGAGGAGTAGAATAAAACCTTATATTACTGCTTGTCAGAGAGTATTCTTGAGATGGTCTTTGCAGTTAGCACGAGGAAGCTTTGACTGCTTCACAATACTTTATATAATAATTGTCTGTACTGTTAAGTTAGTATAATATAAAAATATTAGCGTACCGTGCCGCGGTAAAATGTATATGGATCTAGGTATATGGTTTGATTTATTTTTCAATATTGGGTAGAATGTGTGATAGAAACTATGAAACTGTACTAAACTAGTATATTTATCACTACAGCAAATTGTCTACATTTAAAACTGTAAGTACTAACTATGTATACCTATATAATAACGTATACAAAGCGTCAAAAGCGTTTGTTAACTTATTTGGACCTGTGACCTCGTGCATTCGAGGCGAGAAATACCATGCGAGTTCAATACATTGTCGAGTCGCAGTGCTTTAGTATCAACAGTGACATTACATCAATATATCACAAGTTCACAACTCGCACGATTTTCTTCGCCTATTCGAAACAAACGTATTTACCTTTCATTTTTACGTGGAGCTTCATGAAGCAAAAAGATTCTACGAATGTACCATTTTTCTCCGGATACTTAACGTGTACAAATTCACTTACATCCTTAAGAGTCAGGATCTTACACATAACTATACCATCCATATCTCTAGATATTTTCATCTGAAATAGGAAATACTACGTGAACATATTTATCAAAAAGCCTATGTGTTGATTTGGTTTCCAAGCTAGCTCAACACCAATTAACATCGAAATTGGGTCCGCCGGCGCCGTTTGAGCGTGAAGAGGTAACAAACATACACTCACAAATATAATTATTTATCAAAAATCGGTCAAGCGCGAGTCAGTCTTACGACAGGGTTCCGTACCTATTTGCACAAAAAAAATCTTTATTTTTTAATTTATGATGTAACTAAATTTTACGGTTTTCGCAATTTTTCTTTTATCTGTGCTATAAGACGTAACTTTGTACCAAATTTCAAGAAAATTGTAGCATGTAGGTATTGATTTTCTTGCGAACTGCAGCAGTTAAGTACGGCCGCATGTTGTGGTGGCGCGGCTTTTTTCTGCTCAGCCAGCGCACGTAGGAAGCTGAAGAACTGTCTATTTGCTTGACGTTTAAAAAGTGATTCATGATTAATTCTATCACTTTTTCCGTGTGGTGTCCGGATATAAAGAATAGCACCACCCCATATTCTCCACTGGGTGTCGTAAAAGGTGACTAATGGACCTTAAGACCCAGTGCACTGTACCAAGCACCTTGGGTCACCCGAATGGTGGCGGGTAAACAACCAACAATCGCATTCCCAAAGAGGGTTAGTGTCAGGCAGGCGGCCGACTATAAAACCATAGCCAAAACTTTAAGCAACATGTCTAAAAGAGGGTTACCTATCTTAATCCCGAATTTTAAAATTTCGAACATCATAATCCAGAAAACGATTGGACTTTTTATCAAAATCCCGAATTTTAAAATTCCGAAGTTTTATTTGCCATACAATCGCAACTCCAAATTTCACTTAACCATTTATTCATTTGTACGATGTTTCAGAATCCAGACACACGAAATCTAAATGCACAAAATCCAGATGACCGTAATCCATATACTAGAAAGCCCGATGTTTTAAAACACAGATTTTTGAATGTCAAATAATTGAAATCCAGATTTTTTAAATCAAGATTTTTCAAATTCAAATAAACGATATCTAGAAAAACTAAATCCATGTATTTTAAATCCGGATAATATTTTCACTTCAATAAACATAGATTTTAACAAATAAAAAAAAAATACCTAACCTCACCTAATTTAGGTTAGGTTAGGTTTTTTTTTAGGCAGGAGTGTGGATATCAAATGAACATTATACCTTTTGATCATTAGCGCAAATGTTGATATAGCAAATAAATATTCGACGAACTGAAAATTATGTCAAACGACAAAGTGATGATTTTCTTAAACGTTGTTCAATTAAAAAAAAAATTTAAATTCTGGTAATAGTTCATCTGGAATATGATTGTATGGAAATCAAATAAAACGATTATGAAAATCTGGTAATAGTTTATTTGGAAAATGGTAAGATGGAAAATAAAAAAAAGTATTCTGAGAATCTGGTATAACTGTATCTGGATTATGAGAATATGGGAAACAAAAAAATACTTTTTGTAAATTTGGTTTTAGTGCATCTGGAAATTGATTCATCTGGGAAATTAAAAAAGGGATTTTAAAAAGTTGTCAATCATTACACCTGTCTTTTAAAAGTTCTACCAAGCGTTTTCGGGGTTTTAAGATTCGGGTAACAGAAATTCGAGATTTTAATAGGTTACCCTAAAAGAGGTGTTGCGCCGACCCCAAGTGAAATGGGATAAGGGCAGGAAGATGATGATTAATTCTATCACTTCAGTAATGAAATTAGGCTTACCTTGGTCACGTTAAGGGACTTCGATGTTGGCAATGTTACATTGCCCGTCAAAGACTTACACCTGAAAAAATAAAATTGAATTATTGAATAATGAAAAACTTTTATTTATTTAAAAAATCATTTGTCTCACACACAAATGCTGGTCTTCCGCGGGGATCCGTGGATTAATGTACCACCAGACTAATTGTAAAAAAAAAGACTCATGAGATATACAACAGAATAATAAGCCGCTCTCTAAAATGCTCTAGTTTATCGCCCGTCACGAACCGAACGGTGGTTACAATCATTTCGTCTAGTGTTCCCATGAGCGCAAAACTTACGATATTTCAAGAATAAGTGAAGGCAAGTTGCAGATATTATAGGTAAATACTCGCTATTGGTTAATATTCAAGGCAATAATTCATTGTAAACCTATCAAAATAAAGTGCTGTAAGTACTTACTCAACAAAATTGACAATTTTACTGAAATTCACATACAAATGTAAGTAATCTCCTTCAATAACCGTGTATGTGTTCTTGTCGCTATTATTACTAGTTTCTTTACAGTTTACAACATAGCCATTTTTAGATCTGCTTGATTTCAAGTTAAAATATGCTTTTGTTGGATCTGAAAAAAAAAAGATTTTTTAGTGCTGGTCACATTATCCGATCCGATTATCAGAGGAAGTAAATGTATAGAATATGAATCTGTTTCACGTAGTCCGAACCGATATAGAATATCCGCCACAGGATGCCCGGTAGCCATCTGATAATCTTGTTCCTAAGTGTTCTATACGTATATATTTTATAGGCAATGTGTATTAATAGTCCTAAAACGTTCAGGCAATGTGTATAATACGATTCATTTCATACATTGCCTAGGTATTGTATAATGAACGACCAAGGGAAGGAGGCGAGTCAGGAAATGTAAAACATTTAAGATATTGATAGGTACGCGGGGACATTAGGTTAGGTTAGGTTTTTTTTTTAAATAACAAGAAAACCTTTTTTTTTGTTTTCCGGGGTGAAACTAATGATTTGAACCCACGTCGAGGGTACGGCGTGGAGATATGTCGGACTCACACCGACCGCAAAAAGCAAAAAGCACCCCGGGCCCCTTTTATTACCAAAGTCAGAGTCGCGGGCTCGCTCGCGCATGCCCTGCGCGACTCTGGCAAGCCTTTGTCCTGCTGAACTCCTTCTCTAAAGGGGTAGGTGTAAAGAGCCTACCCCTTACTACCCGTAAAAACAGACGCGCAGGACGACGCGACCCTTTTCTTCTTGGCCTGTTAGCTGATCGGGTGACAGGGTGCCCTTCGTGCCACCCACAGGCCCGACCTCACGGTGGCCGCAGAATATCGCTTGTCGATTCCCGCTAGCGTTCCGCTACTTCCTTGGCCGTCATTGTAGTCTCACAATAGTCGGCCACCGCCTGCCAAGCGCTCTCACTCTCGACTATGGCTGCGATCACAGCCGGGAGCAAGAGTGCGAGTCCACCGAGATTTGCGACCAAATCGCGCCTGCCATTTACCCACGCTGGGCAGTCTAACATTGTGTGCCTTGCGTTGTCCTCTGGGGCCGGACAGTGGTGACACCCTTCCGTTAACTCACGTCCGATCCGACACAGGTACTTGCCGAAACAGCCATGACCGGTTAGCACCTGTGAAATAACAAAAAACAAAACCTAACCTAACCTGATGTTCCATCTTTGCTTTCTTTTTTTAAATTTTGGTTAGGTTACGTTATTTATTATTATTATTGTACGGTATAACTGCTACGTTGCAAATGAAAATGTTTATCCGAGGGGAACTGCTACGTGAGAAATGCAAATACACAGCATTTTATACAATGCCTAGGTATTCCATACATTTCCTAAGTAAAGTGTAAAATAGTTTGAACATTCAATATCATTTCACACATTGACATCGAAAAAGCGTGTGATAGAGTGTCTCGAGAAGTGTTATGGTGGGCCATGAAAGAAAAGGTGTGCCTGGGAAGTATGTGGAGTTAGTTCGTGCTATGTACAGGAAATCCTGTACCTACGTCCGATCCTCTGCCGGCAACTCCGACCAGTACAATGTGGCTGTAGGCTTGCATCAAGGGTCGGCTGTAAGCCTTTATCTTTTCCTGCTAATTATGGACGCTTTGACGGCGGACTTACAGGGGGAGGCATCTTGGTGCATGCTTATCGCCGATGACATTACACTGGTAGGCGATGATGGACCCTTGGGATCCAGAGCAGATTGAAGGTCTAGCAACAGAAACTGGACAGCGTTGGTTTGAAAATCAGCAGAACAAAGCATGTTTTTCTACTGCCTAAGCCAGAGTCATGGGAACGATCGCGCATGCCCTGCTCTCTGACTCTGGCTGCCTGGATGAAGCTATCGAGCGAAATGGGCTAGTCGCCGAATTGATTTCATCGGAAATATGTGAAGACAGTCTATGGTGCCGGCTACGCACTATCATCGATCGACACCGACATCACATCGGCTTATACGGAAACACTTTTGTTTTTTTCTAGTTGTAGTCGGTGACTTTAGTCGAATCCTATTAAGATTCCATTAAAACGATACCTGCGTACAATTATTCACTGCACAGTTTTACAAGCCTTACAAAGTGACAATAACTTTGTATTGGTATGGGGACTAGAGTACCTTGAACACAGAACAACAAGAAAACAAAGGAAGACTTGCTGAACGCAATGTAGATATATTAACACTATTTTGGCATTTGTTACTAATTGTAGATATCACAAAGTTTCACAAACATTTAATTTACTTGCTCAAAAAAAGAACCAGAAAACCGAAAACAAAATATTATTTCCCGAATACCAGGGCAGACAAGTTATGTTCTTCCTCACGCTAACGCTGACGAATCGCTCCGATGTACTGAACTGACAAGTCACCGTCACGTCACTTGTCAACAACGAATTTGATTCTCATGCATTTGAAGTTTTCTATTCGTGATTAAGGTATAGTGCTACATGGTTCTTTTGGCGTGTGGATGACATTAACACGAGGGCGCTAGTGAGCATAATTCACAACAAGAATCAACTCAATTATCTGTCAAAAGCGATGTTTGTTCATTATTGTATGGGTTCCAATTTTAGCCACGTGCAAAAAGATCCTTGTAGCACTATGATGCGATGTAACATCATCCAGGTCCCGATTAAGGGACTATTTAACTTACCCTATACTTGTCTAAAGAAGATTGGCTGATAAACTCTATGTGACGAGACGACCGAATATATAATTAACTCAAACAATTGTTATTGAATTGATTTAGTCACACAACGTTTAGGCAGCTAGTTTAAAAGGATAGTCAATCAGTCAAATTTTAAAGCATATTTTAGATTATATTTTTGTGTAATGAATAGCATAGCTTTAACAGTCCATCAAACATCCTTCACACAGTTTTAGAAAACACAAGTAACTTGTCTTTAACCTCAAATACTCATTTACTTTTGTACAGTTTCTAATTAAAAACGGCACAAACGAGGCAGTAATCTAAAGTTACATTAATTCTAAAAAAAAGGGTTGCAACTACATACAATATTCAACAAGAATAGGTAAAACTGGACGTCCCCGAGACCAATAACATTATATCATGACGTTTCATCACTTTGCCACTCCATCATTTATAAAATATAGCAGAATCTCCGTAATACATAAAAAAAAACTCACAAATTAAAAAAAAGCACTTGAAAATACCTGTTTTCACAAGATCCAAAATAAACATTCCAAGCAAACACCACAATACGCTTTTGTAAAACATTTTTGAATATACATTCAGTTGCTGGCCACGCCATACTAATTTGAGGATAACTAAGCAACTAAAATGGTAGGGTGACCGCAATGTGTGTTGTATCGGATTTTCCCTTTATTTATTATATTTATTTTATTTTTAATGCAAACTATATGAAAATTGTTGGTGAAAATCTTTTTAAAATAAATATTTTAACTATATAAAAGAATGAAAATTCATTTTTCAACAAATATTAATTACGTGACACTGAGCTCTTTAGTTGCTCTCACGGGCTAACTGCGCAACAAATTTTGATGACACTTGTTGAAAATATAGAGTATTTGTCAAGAAAACACATAGGCCTCGTTTTGACGCGATACTTAATCTTTATGCGGGCAAAACCAAGGGCTCAAAGCTATATAGTGCATAATTTCTACATAATTATACTACAAAGCTCATAAAAAAAGAAAACATTTTTAAGTATATCATGTATGATTATAAATAACCGACTGAATACGTAATTATGGTTTTGAATTTGCAATCCTCATATTTCCCATTTTTTAGTAAACATTACCTACTTATCCCTTTTTGGTACACAAAGCACAGACTACCTAGAGAGTGGTGCGCACACGCAACACGTAATAATATTCCTTCACTATGTTACATTTTCCTCACTATGCTCGATTTCAGATATTATAATGCATACTCATATGTTTTCACATTGCTTTCTGGGACAAATCTCAAGGCTAGGCAAAATTTTCCCTTTGTCTTCTGAGATTAAGACACACACCAAAGGTCCTATCATCACCGCTTAATATTATAGCGGGTGTGAAAGAGACACGCCGCTATACGCCAGATAAAGTTTTTGCAGCTATAACTGACAAACGCGCGAGCGCAGTCAGGGACAACAGCTTGTTTTTTAGCATAAAGGAGTATGCAAAAAATTGTATGGGCTCTGTCCCAAGCACCAACAGACTTGGGACTAGTTTTAATACAATTATGAAGTCCCATAAAAAGACAAATATCGATTTTTTGTCCGTAAATATATGGGATTATTAAATAAAAAATAAAAACATTTTAGTTGAAAAAGGGTGTTTATTTTTTTAAATAACTACGTTTAGTTATTAATTACAACACACAATGGTTCAGCTAAACATTTTAGGTATTAATAGCAAAAATATTCAAGTGTATTATGTAAGTATGTATATTTTTGATAAAAAAACAACATTTTAGGTTAGTATTTTTAAACATTTCTTTGTTGTTGGTAATTTACTATCAAAGGGCCCAATAAACAAGCAGAGGTCAGCAATAGCTGCAAACAAACCGATATTGCACAGATAAACAACGTGAACACAGCAGAACGTACAGAACACGACTGAGGTGCGCGCGCGCATGTTAGCATGGCAAGGGGCGAGGGTACAGTGAGATTAGACCGTTATTTTACCTATGCGTCTCACGGCTGTTCTCTATCAATAGCTTTTTTATAGTTAAATAGTGTGCCTAAAAATTTTTGTACTGAAAAAAGTGAACAAGAATTGTTTTTTTGCACGTTAACCCCATGACTTACGGTGAAGTCGTCATAATAAAAAATGATCATGATACCATGATGTATTAAATGAGATACGTTTGAAATCTGTTGGTGGGTTGGGACGATTTTTTGCGTGGTCATTTAGGTTACTTTCATCACATGTAGTAAATGATCAGTTCTGGGCTCTTTGACACTGACATCATCGTGTGTGTCCATAGTAGCAACCGTGACGTGGCGTCGGCGTGACGCTGTAGGCCGCCGTATGACATAAACTTAATATTATCAGGACGAATCAGGAACAAAAAGATCAGGACTATAAATAAGCCCCTATGAACTAGGAATGACTAATAAATGCGATCAATCGACAATAAAGTAACTACGTTATTCTAGCATGATTCATATTTTTATCGTAATACATTATTATGAATACTGCCTATATTGCAATATGTATAGAAAATAAATAAACTAACTTACTTCTTCTGCATTGTCATTTTCCAAGCTATCTTGGGGTCGGCTAGCTATAGTGACTATCACCTTAAGGTTCATAATTGTATTGACAATTAAACGAGACAGAGTCGTTACTTGTATAGTGATAGGAATATTGCTAAAGCATTTATAGATCATACTGCACATCATAAAGATAAAGATGAAGTTTGAAAACTGGTAAATATTTTTGGACCCCGACTTTAGCTTACTCTCTGGCTCTGCGCTCTTACGATTTTCTTTATTACAGAAGCTAAAAGAAAAAGTCTATTAGTTAAATATTTAAACGCAGGTTTATCATGGTAGGCCATAAACAAGGTAAGCAGACGACATAAAAATAAAACAAAAATGGGATGGGTCCAAGTGCACAAGGCAGATAATAATAATATAAACAATGGGAGGCTATGCCCAACAGTGGGTTTTACAAGGCTGATGATGATGATAAAGTAAATGTTTGTTACAACGAGATCAGTAAAGAAGTCAAAAAACCTTAGATTAGGGAGTTAACCAGTAAAATATTTCAGCAATAGAAACGGCTATGTGAATATGACTTTACCGATTTCGATAATAAATATTAGCTTATATTACTGGAATAGGAAAAGTGCAGGAAAAAGCCGCGGAGCTCAGATAGTAAGCGAATCATGTTTATACAGAATGATGTTATTAACCCAAAACCACATTTAAAATCATAATGACATTGTTTCAATGTTTTTCATCGATTACATCCTCAATTTACATTTATATAAGTATGATTATCTTATTAAACAATTTGTCCTGATTCATTAACACTAAAACTAAAGTGGCGTTAAAATAACATAACTTTGAATATTGCTGCATTTTTCCTGACTGATTTTGGATAGACAGATTTTATATACCATATTTTAAAAACAACATAAATGAAAAAAAAAGAACTCAATCCCGTAACGCACACCTATGCTTATCACACAACTGTTTGTCCTGGATAGGAATGGAACCTACGACTTTCGATTTAGCAGCCAGAGTCACGTACCACGCCACCAATAGGATAGTCAATAAAGTTCGTTATGTAGCACAAAGATAATATTGTAATAGTTTCGAATAGAGGGCCCAAACAATGTCCCATCGTTATAGAATAGAAAACTTCAAACGTGCGGTAATGATATGCCTTTTCGACAAGTGACGTGACTGACTTGTCAGTTCAGTATATTGGAAAATTGTAACTTGTCTACAGGCACAGCTGTTTTTTACGCGTTGCCCAGCAATCCAGACCCAGTCCGATCATTTAAAATAAAATAACAAAAATCCGATATTAACAATAACCAACCGAAAACATATAACGTTTTAAGAAATAGGTGTTTTCAAATACAAGTTTTTGAATCGGCTTGCCTCAAAGAACGCTATAATATCAAGCCCAAACACGACGTTTAAGCCTGTGCAATAAATATACGAGTAAATAAATAATACATATCACTGAGTTGAATTAGCGTAAATGAATCTGTCAGTCATTGTCATCTTCCTGCCAATATCCCATTTTACTTAGGGTCGGCGCAACACGTTTTTTTCCTCTATTCTCCCCTATCTATAAATTCTCTAAGCGAAAATGTTGTGAGACATGACTGTTCCTTGTTGGTGAAAAAAATTAACCTCAAATATATGTCCAACCAATAAACTATGTCATATTCATAGGATGGTGTATAATAAGGATAATTACAGAATTTTCCTATAAACGCAACACAGTACTGATATAATTAGGGTGACCATAACATTTATGGAACTAAAGTCTCTCATCGAGTCCAGAGGTTGGAGCCGAAACACAACACGAATTTTAGATCGTTTGTGGTCCGTGTGCCGACTCAACATTTCGACATGTTCCAAGAACAGTTTTGGGCGAAGGGTGTCGTTTTCCGGCGTTTCCGCGGGAGGCTACGCGACACCACGCAGTGCAACACGACACCGCCTACTCGTGTAAACAATTAGTTAAATAAATGTTATAAATTGTATGTATTAGTATATAGGTATTGAATTGTTTGATTATTTATGTATTATATTTGCTATGGGCCCTAGTTGCCTGAAATAAAGGATAAAATAAAAAAAAAAAATAAAATTACTCAGTGCTCAAATATTTCCAAGAGTTTATATTATAATATATGTACCTGTATTGTGCTTAGATATAATTAATTTTCTTCTAAAAAACTATAGCCTATAGCGAAAAAATCACGGACTCATTTGATCATCGCATTTTTTGGTAACCCTTGTTAAGAATGTGAACGTAAAAAACTACGTTGTTAAAAAAATGTCAGTGCCCATCTCACTGAATTCAAGTAATTACATAATCTTTTAGTAACTTTGTGACAGAAATGAATAGCTGATCGCCTGTCAACGGCCCCGGTCACAGATCTCAAGTCGACGTCACTATTAAATCATTCGTCCGACGAAATCCAAAATTATGGCTACAGTATTGTCAGCCAAATGGAATTAATTTTGTTTTAAATTAACCCCAGTTATAATTGTTTAGAGTTACAATGATCGTGTTATATATGTGCTTGGTTGTAATGATATTGGAAACGAAAGCTGGAATTGGCAACGAGATGCTATCTCAAGGTAAGATTTTTCCATTATGATGTAATATTTTTGTAGTAAAATGTTATCCTTTCTTGATGGTATGACTTAGATGTGATGGTTAGTCTGTGAAGCTCAATAACTTTAATTAAAATTGTCTTTATGTTAACTTATCCTCTTTATGTTAGCAGAAACTAGGATATTTTATGTGGTAATAATTGATTTCATAAAGGGTGCGTCACTTGAGTTAATTTGAGGAAAGTCATATTGAACAACGCAGGAAGAGTCGCTTTTTAACCCTGCCTTACCCATACTTTTATTGCTCAATCGATTCTATATGTTCGACTGGTGTAAAAAAACCCCTTCCACGTCTTTCTGGCTGATCCCTCAACGCATTTTGACCAATAATGACAATTTAAAAGCATACCTACTTTTTGAAATAGCGTGACAGTACACTATTATTTATGAGTTAGACGTCAGCCTCTACCTTTGGAACTAATATAAGTGCAATCGAGGGAGCTTGGTAGCCGCACTACACGGCGTAGTAAGGGAAGTTTATTCCACAACTGCAATAAGATAAGGAGCTGGTGGTCTGGTGTTGGTGTCAGACGAGGCAGTCCCCTCGTGTTTGAACTTGATTCACATGTCTTTATGATTTTATTAGCGCATTATGACCCCTCCCTCTTGATTAAGGTTTAAAACTACCCCTTTCCCCCAACCAATAGCACGTATAATTTAATTACCTACAAAATATCATCTTTTTTAGTTTTTTTTAATGTCGTTTACTCTTATTTTTTTACGAAAGCCAGACCATGAAGTATAAAAAACGTGATATCTTCGAACTACCCTCTACCTTGTGATACTTTGTGATTTTGTCAAACTCCTTCCCTCTTTCAAGCCTCACGTGATGATGGACGGCCCCTATTGCGAGGATGACGATGCAAATTCCAATTCAAATTGTTACCTATATTAATACCAATAAATTTTGTAACAGTAGAAGGCTCTATTTTGCTTTCCAGATAGTTAATGTCTAACACTTTATGGTGAGTCCTTTGATAAAAATGCATAATTTTAGTTTTTTCTAAGTTAGTAATTAAATTATTGCTGTCAAACCACGATATAATCTTATTTAATGTCATATTTATTTCATCTTCATAGGTATTCGCATCTTTACACTCAATTACTACGGTGCTATCATCGGCGAATTGTACCATAGGGTATCCTATTTGTCCCGGGAGGTCATTTGTATAGAGCAAAAAAAGGAGGGGGCCTAACACGCTGCCTTGAGGGACCCCGTATTTAATTATTTTGGTTTTAGAGCGGTATTTTTTCTCTTGGCTGGTATTTATGCATATTTGCGTGATTTCTACAAATTGCTTTCTGTTTGATAAGTAAGAATGAATGAGATCAAGTATATTTCCTCTAATACCATATAGTTCAAGTTTACGTATTAATATAGGGTAATCTACATAATCGAAAGCTTTGATTAAATCCATATAGATAGCACATACAGGATTTCCTTTGTCCACGTTTGACTTAATACAAATACAAATGAATTTATTTGCATAATATGAGTTTTACATGGATGTTGTGTTCTATAAATAGTAGGTACATCATATTAAGCCTTTCAGCATGCAAATTTTATAATTGAATTTAAAATATAATCATGTCAACTTAAATCAATAAAAAAATGTCAATAATTATAAAATCATTAGTTAACAATGTTATATGTCATATATCATCTAAAACATTACATAATTTGGCTTAAAGTCATACAAATCGACATTCAAATAATCATCAGCAGCACTTAGTCATGTAATTATATGACTCATATTATTATAATATATCTAAAATTTGTCCGACAAATACTCATGGATACTATAGTAGCATTTTCTTGTTAATAGTTTCTTTAACGTTTTCTTAAACACTTCAGTTGATGAGATTTCTAGTATTGATTTTGGTAAATGGTTATATATCCGTGGTGCCATACAGATTATACTATTATTGAACAATGCTGTCTTATTGCAGGGACAGCAAATTTTCATGTTGTGGCGTTTACTTTTATATTTTTCAAAAATATTCTGATTTTTTCTTACAAAGATTGCAATTTCAAAGATGTATATACACGGCAAGGTTAAAATAGAATACTTTTCAAAATATGGTTTACAACTATCTGTCTGTTTAATACCAAAAATACCTCTAACGCATCGCTTTTGTGCTTTAAATGCCATATCTTTATCAGTGGAATTACCCCAAAACACTATGCCATACCGTATCAAGGAGCCTACATAGCCATGATATGCTGCAAGTACAGCAGACGTGCTGACAGTTTTTGCAAGCATATACAGGGCGTAAGAATGTTTATTTAATTTATTGGTTAAGATGTCTATATGCGATTTCCAGTTTAAGCTGTGGTCAAGAGTCATTCCCAAAAATTTTGTAGTGTCTACTAATTGGACTTTTTTCCCACGGTAGTCAATGTCAATATCAGTAATTTTAGCCTTACGATTTCGAAATATCATTAATTTAGTTTTATCAATATTCATTGTTAAATTATTATTTGTTAACCATTCGACTATATTACTAATAGTATTATTTACATCATACTCTAGAGATGCCTTGTCTACACCTGTAAAAACGACGGTGCTATCATCTGCGAAAAGTATGGTAGGATGATTTGTTATCTTTGGAAGATCATTAATATAAATATTAAATAGTAATGGACCCAAAACGCTTCCTTGTGGCACACCTATATGCACCTCCTTGTACTCTGAAGTGTAGGTTATCTCCCTCATTGTTTTCGTACATATGCGGGTTAGTAATGTGGATTGTCTTCTATTGTTTAGGTAAGAACGTATTAAATCTAAAGCATTACCTCGGACTCCATACATGTAAAGTTTATTCAGCATAATTTGGTGATCAACGTGATCGAAGGCTTTACTGAGATCCATGTATAATCCACACACCGATATTCCACAGTCCAAAGTGGTTAAAATTTTTGACAGAAAAGTATACACTGCCATATTTATTGTTTTGTTTTTCCGAAAGCCTATTTGTTCTTCAGCGAGTAATTTATATCTCTCAAAGTAATTGTATAACCGGTCATAGATTACTTTTTCATAAATTTTAGAGAGCACGGGAATTAGCGCTATAGGTCGATAGCAGCTCATGTCATGTTTGTCATCTCTTTTAAAGAGGGGTTTGACAATCGTAAGTTTTAACTTATCAGGAAATGTTCCGTTTAAGATTGACAAGTTGATGACATGGGTAAGAATGTAAGATATCTTAACCGACACTTGTTTAACAATCATTGTAGATATGTCGTCATATCCTGTACTACTGGTCTTTTTTAAACTTTGTATTATTTTATGTATTTCCTGTGGATCTGTAGGGTTCATGAATATGGATTTGGGATGATTAGTTAAGGTGGTTGATGAGTTCGTATGGGGGACATTACGCGTTTTTATTTGATCTATAAAGTAATCGTTGAAAGAGTTCGCAATAGTTTGCGGGTCGTCGGTAAGTATTCCGTTTACATTCATTTGTGTTATTTCACTTTTTGGCATATTACAAGTTGTGTTATTAATAATAGTCCAAGTAGCTTTACATTTATTCTGGGCTGTGCTAATAAAATAATTATTCTGGGCCTTTTTTGTTAACTTTATGATAGAGTATAGTCTACGGGACAGACATGTTAATTTATTTTTGTTTACTTTTGATCGATTCTTACGATATTGCCACAAAAGTTGCCGTTTACGCAAGCAACATTTTCTTATACCCTTTGTGATCCATTTGGCTCGTTTACGTGTATATATTTTTATTAGTCTATTCGGAAAACACAAATTATAAAATAATACAAATAAATCATAGAATATGTCAAAAGCTTCATTGGGGTTATCATTTTCAAAAACGTCAGTAAAAGAGATTGAATTTATGCATTCTTTGAATTTTGTTATATTTTCTTGACTATAGTCGCGTCTTTTTATGGACCAATGTTTCAGAGTGCAGCTAAGTTTAACAGGACAGGTAAGTACTTGTGCCGTATGATCAGATAGCGCAAGTTCAATAACTTTACATTTACAGCCATGAATGTTATAAAAAAAATTGTCAATACATGCACCACTAGTAGGCCGTGTAGATTCTCGTAAAGCCATTTTCATATTATGGCATGATAGCAATTCTATGAACGTAGAAGTGACTTTATTTTCGTTCAAAATATTTATATTAAAATCACCACATACTATTAGTTTCTTTTTACTATAGCAGAATTTATCAATAGGGAATAGGGAAAAGCAGATCGTGAATTGCCATATTAATTGTCTTGTGCTTACGAAATCCCTTTTGTTCCTTAACTAATAGGCTTGATTTTTCAAGGTAGCTATACAGGGACTTATAAATTGCTTTTTCAAATATTTTTGAGAAGACGGGTATTAATGCTATGGGCCTGTAATTGGTCATGGCTTGTCTATCATTTTTCTTATGCAGAGGTACAATTAATTATTGACGTTTTCAGTTTCTCAGGGAAGACTCCGTTGCAAACACTCATATTAATTATGTGGCTGAGATGCGGAGCGATGTATTGAGATACTGATTTGATGACTTTAGTGCATATTCCATCATAGCCAACACTATTTGTATTTCGAAGCGAATTTATATGGTTATTGATATCCTGAGGTGTAGTTGGTTCCATGAACAGAGAATGCAAAGGATTTGAGAGACCGTTTATTACTGGCAAAGAACGTTTATCTGGTGTGTTAATTTGATTAATATAGAATTCGTTAAATGCGTTAGCTATTTTAAATGGGTCCGTGATTTTCTCTGTTCCTGTTTGAATTTGCGTTATTGGCTCTTTAGGCAGGTGTGTCTTAGAATTATTAATTACTGTCCACGCCGCTTTAGATTTATTTATTGATGTCATAATGAAGTGTTTATTTTGTGATCTTTGTGAGAATGTTATTAAATAACTTTTTTAAATCTAGCCTGAATACGTCTTAAATGATTGTTGGTTTTTTTTGTTAGGATTTATCCAATATTGCCATAATAATTCACGTTTCTTTTTACTGCATTTTCTTATCCCATTAGTAATCCATTTTGTTTTTTTTTTTTGTCAATGATGTTGTTATTATTTTGAAGGGAAAGTAAAGATCGTGAAAGCATTCAATTATGTCAAAAAAATAGTATAAGCCTCATTGACATCACATATTTATACACCCGAAAAATGAGACTCCTAATACAATTTCTAAATTTATTTATGTTCTCTTGACAGTAATTCCGTCTTTTGATTTTCCAACGCTTAATGATACATGTCTTTTTTACAGGACATTCCAAAAATTGAGCAGTGTGATCTGAAAGGCCCAATTCTATAATTTCTCCCTTACAGCCTTTTACATTATGCGCTATATTATCTAAGTAAGTCCCACTGCTTAGCCTGGTGGGTCGAGAAAATTATAACTTTAAATTGTAATTTAACAATGTATATTCAAAGTCAAAGTTTGTTTATTTTTTTTCAATACGTTGATATTGAAGTCCCCACATAGGATGACCTTTTTGTTATTCAATTTCAAACACAATAATTGTAAAATATTATTTAAATTTTCGAAGAAAATATCTAAATTAGATTGAGGAATCCTATATGTACATACTATGACAATGTTGTGTTCTATGAATTTTATCGCGCAGCATTCAATTACGTTGGTTACGGAGTATTTCCCTAGATTTATTACTTTATACTTGTGGCCGACCCTAGTTAAAATGCACACGCTACCTCTTATGTTATCTCTGGAGAAACTTGTCGCTAGGTTGTAGTTTGCTACATTAACAAGTCCTTCCTGTTTCGGTGTCATGAAGTGCTCGGTTATACAAATACAATCGATCCGGCTTTTACTATTACGTACGTTTTTTTTTTCAGATAATGATGTCATCGTTATTGAGTTTTCTGAAAATAACAATATTACATTGAAATATACAGTCATCAAAAATAAGCCTTTACACATTATTTTGAAGAATTACTACCTGATTCAATTACAGTAAGCAGGTTATTTTTTATGCCTTAGACCCTTCTCTTCACAGTATCCCCATTTAAAAGGAAAAACATAATGCAAAGGGTAAGAGACAGAGGAGATTGACATAAATAAAGGGAGACTTATGGCTCAGCAGTGGGTTATTCAGGGCTGATGATAATATGTTCATCCCGTTTTAAACCTAGATGCTGCTCGATGCACTCGTGTCAACTTTTATGTTCCACTGTATGTTTAGATATAAAACCTTTACTTACTTTAATACTTTTTACAGATGTTTTGATTACAACGTTAGAAGTAAATCCTCTTACCTTAATTTTTTCTCGGAAACACACGACACCTTTCAACAGGATGGAAACATAAATGTGAGTGAATCAGGCCCTGTTTTAAAGTAACATAAATTGATAAGCACAACTAATTCACCTGTCGAACCTCATGCCACGATATGACTAGTTGTTAGTTCTTTGCTCAGCCGATCAGTCGTCAAATGTGACCTGCCTACAGGTCTTGGGGGCCTGCCACCACCTCACACCGCTGCTGCTGTGGAAGCAATAGTCTGTCTTCCACAACTGCCGCAGATTCACGTAGTGTAGTGGTGGGACCCTAACTGGTTCATCAGCGGCTGAAACTAGAACGGGTTTCTGTCGCGTCCCGTTATTATCACTACATAGTATAAAACAAAGCCGCATTATTTGTTCTCATGTCCCTTCGACCGCTTAAATCTTTTGAAATACTCAACGGATTTTGATGCGGTTTTTTAATAGATAGAGTGATTCAAGAGGAAGGTTTATATATATAATAACATCTTTTAAATAGTGGAGAAATGCTGTTATTTTTGAGGTTTTTAATGTGATGTCGTTAATTATCATTTTTTTCCCACTTACATTGCAAACGCAGGCTGAACCCTACAAGATTTAACAAAATAATTATTTGTACACATTGCAAAGGTCTTTAGAAAACTCCGCGATGGTATATGTTTATCTCTTAAGGATATCCCACGATAACATTTTTTTGGTATTTATATATTTTTTACGACAAATGATGGCTTATTTTCGAAGCGATTTTAAACAATACAGCTTTTATCCTTATCCAATTAAATACATTGTTGAATTAACATAGATTTATATGGCCCATTACAGCATATGTATGATTTAAAAAAAATGCGGGACGAAGCGTTTGCGGCGAAGCTGGAGCGGACCGCTATGTTTTTATATACAACGGTCTTTTATTTATACGTTCACAGTTTTTCTATAGTATATTTAGTAGCAGCATTACACCAGTGCGAAGCCGGGGTGGGGCGCTAGTACCCAATAATTTGGAGCGAGCATTTATAATTTAATCGTTGGTTATGCATTATTTTTGTTCAAAAGTCGGTGATTCGAAAATATTTGCGTAGAGCTACGCAGTATATTCCATAAAATTATTTTTGGCGCCTAAAACTTTGTTTGGCTATTCTCGTACACTTCAATGCAATTCATTCCGTGGACGGCTTGATGGATTTTAATTATAAATGTTTAGCGACACGTTATTGTGCAAAATGTTATCATCGTCTATCAAACCGTTTTTTGCGAACAACGATTGTGCAAAGAGCTTCGCTCGTTCGCTCTCAGTGTGTGAATCGTATCATTGATTTTCAGATTCAAAATGTAACAGATGATATGAGCACTAAATGGAGATGTACAGTTTATAGACTCTATACAGGAGGCCCAAAAACATGGATAAATAACGAGGAATGTTCAGCTTTTGATTTATTTTTTAATCTTCACGTAAAAGGAGCAGGTAACATTTTGATACTACTTAAATAATTTTCTATGTTTAATACAATCATGCTAATATACTAAACAGTTTCAGTAGTCTCATATAAATGCTGTGCGCCGCATCACTGTGTTTACGCTAAGAACTCGGTTGTGAGCTCGGAGCTTGTTTAGAATGCAGATGTGTATATGTTACAGTCAAAGTGATTAAAGAGATATTATACATAATGACTGGTCATTATCTATAAATGCCAAATTCACTAGACAATGTAATAAATTAATCACTTTATCTGACCATTTTTCATAACAGCGTGTCAAAGTTAGCCAAAGTAATAATACGGTCTTTATCTTAGGTTCACCCTTGTTTGATCGAACAACGTTTGATATAATATTACTCAATCGAACAACGTCTAAGAAAATAATCACTTTGTATAACATCATTTGACATAATTTTCAGTTCGTCGAATATTTATTTGCTATAACAACATTTGCGCTAATGATCAAAAGATATAATGCTCATTTGATATCCACACTCCTGCCTAAAAAAACCTAACCTAACCTATATTAGGTGAGGTTAGGATTTTTTTTTATTTGTTAAAATCTATGTTTATTGAGGTGAAAATATTAACTTATGTTATTTTAATTGTTAAAAAAAACTTTATGATATGTATGCTTAAGGTAAATTGAAATACAAATTTATTCTTAAACGAATATCTACTTGTTTTATTACATTATCCAAGTTCTTGAAGATATTCTACAAAATAGCTAGTTAATGTGATTAATTTCATGTCAATTATCACTTTGTCTAAATTGAGCAGACATTATATATAATGGCTAGACAGTATATATAATATCCAGACGTATTACTTTGGCTGTAACATACCTATATAAAAAATCGACCAAGTCCGAGTCGAACTCGCGCACGAAGGATTCCGTACCTGTTACCGTTCATAATCATAATCATAATTCTTTATTGCAAATCCACAATGTAAAGATAAGATGGAAATATAAATAACATGGTAGCAATCGTGGACCCTGATGGGCACAGCAAATAGTAAATTATACCCCATTTGTTCAGGTAGTTAACTAAATGTAAACAATCTTGGCGTTACTTTTAAACCAAAAACATAATTTTTAATTTGGATATTACTGCTTATAAATCAATTAACTATAGTTTTAGAAAATATGAATGTATTTCAAGTTGTAAAACGTATTTTACATTTTTAAAGATCACATTTTGTTTAAAAGACATACCAAAATTTTATTTATTTATTTTATTTATATTCATATTCCTTTTCAATGTATGTATAGGTACTATTGTTATTATGTTTGTATTTTTAGTAGGTGTTTACATATAAGTATATTTTTGTACATTATTTTATTAGTTTATCCGTTCTAAATTTATTATATTTATTTTATTGTATTATTTATATTTGTGATTGTATTGAATATTTTATAATTTTTTTATGTTGCGTTTATGTCCGTTTTTAATGTTGCGCAAAAAAAATACGCAAAAACACGTTAATTATACTTGGAGGCCCCTCAATATTTTTAAAAATTATAACCCTTCTTGGTGTTGAGATCATCGCCTGCAACGCTTGTGGCTGTGTTACCGCACAAGTAGTCGGGACCATGAGGTCAGAAATAGAACTGCAGTTCCACGGCCGCATCCCACGCCGGAACACTCAGTTCTTAGCCTTACTTTACAGACGCACGCTATGCTCAGTTCGTTGTAGACTAGGACGACACATTTGTACATAGAGCTACAAGGATCCTTTTTTTACGTGGATGACATAAACATGAAGGCGTTGGAGGCATTGAAGCGCATATTCGCAACAAGAATCAACTGTTTGTCAATATGATGGCATTATAGTTCCGTTTTTGGCCACGTGCCACATGATCCTCGTAGGACTATAGTAAGCATTAAATTGTGCCGCGAGGTGCTGGCGCAGGTCTTTATAAGAGTCTCACGGTTTTCTTTAAAAACGACTGTTGTAATTTACATGATTAATAAAGATGAGTTTCTTTATCTATCATCGCTATTCATGAGCTATTATACCTACTTATTTGTTAATATTGTTAAAAACATTTTCAACAGAGAAAGTGTCGTTTACTGTTAATAACCAGGATTTGGAGTTGTCTGACCTCTCCACGAAGTTGGATGGGGAAACCAACTATGAATATTTGGATGGAGCACCGTTATTTGTAACCTGTAATATGCTTATGGGGCGTAAACGCCTAGCATATTACGACGATAAAGGTAAATTTGACAAACAGTGACTTTAGACGGCATTTAAATAAAATCATAAATCAGCCTAAAAATTTGATTTTCCTAAAAGCTATTTTATTTTCCTTGTAAAGTAGAATTGCAGCAATTGTGGAAACGAGGCGGTGCGTCGCTACGCTGTATAGTGCTCCGTTTCTCTTTCACAACAAGCACGAACATGCTTAAAGAGCTCATAGTAAAGGTACTAATTTCTGTTTCAGGAAAACTGTTGTTTCAAACAAAGTGGATGGATACTACAATTAAATTTCGTTCAGTTTTGACAGCACGTAATAACTATTTTTACGTGGAATGTGAATGTCATTCAGAAACATCGATTGAACGTTATTATCATAGAATAACGTTTGTCTTGAAGAAACCGGATTCAATATTAGGTAAGATTAATCAAACAATATCGCTGAGGGCTTCCTCTTTATAAAGCCGCAGTTTCATTAGAGGACATTTGGCCCGCGACTGTCCACTGTCACTTGACACGAAATTCACGTGTGTCGCACGATGATGATCTTGCTTGTTTACGATGTTTAGAACGTGAATTTTCAATCGAATTATCTAATAATAAAAGGAATAAAGAAAGTGCTTTTAACTGACTTAAAAAAAAAAAAATTCATCTGTTGGTATTTTGATGTTTATTCGCGCATCCGTCGCTGGCCAACCGTTTAAAAAAAAATTATTGTAGGGAAATGTATACAATGACATACATATACGATATTTCCCAAATGGTCCCAAAGTCGCCAACTGATCTGATGATGGCAACTTGGCGAAATCAAGAGAACTATTTAAATATTATATGAAAACGTACAGCGATTTTTTTATAATATTAAGTGAAACATTTCAGCGCATAAGCAGCGTCCAATAAGAATCATTCTTCCGTTAGGTCTGATGAAGAATTAGAAAAATCGTTACAAAACCTTTGAAATTGGTTTTACTTATTCGTTATTAAATATTTATTTTACAGATGATGTAATCAAACTGTCAGTGAACAGCCTAACGTTGGCACCAGAAATTACTTATTCTGATGACAAAAGAATTTACAACTATTTTTACGAATATGGGTTTGAAAGTAGCCTGAATGTATCCCACGTGAGCTCCGAAAGTGTGATGAAGTGCTCTGAGCCGGAACTGGGTGGACCCAGTATTTTAACAGGTAAAGCATATTCATATATAATACAAGTCGAGGTGGCCTTGTGGTTCTATGTGTGGATCTGTATGCACGAGTTGCAAGTTCGATCCCTAGCACAGGCACGAACATGTACCAATGTGACTTTTTCGAAGTTATATGTACTTTCTTAATAATTCTAAGACACTACTGACAAACGGTGAAGGAAAACATCGTGAGGAAACCTAGATTCCAAATATTGGAATCTGAAATCGTCAATCCGCAGTGAGCGAGCGTGGTGATCAATGCTCAAACCTTCCCCATAGGGAAAGAGGCCTGTGCCCAGCAGTGGGACGTGTATAGGCTGGTTTATTTTTATTTTAAAAATAAATAAAGATTAAAAAAATAACTCCCGCACTAAGAAATTAATTCCTTATAACGCGGGGGATTTAACATTTAACTCACATGTACGTAAACACACACAGACTTAGAACAAGCATATGTGGATCGCACAAATCCGTGTCCTACACAGGATCGAACCCGCGATACGTCGCTCACAATGGTAATTGACGTGGTGGCCTATACCATAAAGCTATCCATGCATTCAAATGATGAATGTTCCCTACCCTACTACTAATTATAAGGAGGCAGAGATTGTGAATCTGTGACGTAATAGGGGTAATCTCAAGATCTATTAAATTCAAGTTGGAAAATCTTTACAACTTTCTTATTGGTTTCAGAAACTTCTAAACAATTAAAAATGGAAAATGATCAAATTCCTACTGAACGGCTAAATAATAAGACGCTTAATTATGAATGTGTAGATGCTAATAATTCCGTGGTATCGGTAAAACTAAATTTTCAGGATGGAATGCTTGCTTTTCCAGGTAAGATATGTTTATTTACTTAGTGGATCAGGTAAAATTTCTGGATTCCGCAACACTGGATCACACAAACATGTGTCCTGGATGGGAATCGAACCCACAACCTCGGTGTAGCAGTCAGGGCCACTAACTTCTAAGTCAACAGGCCAGTTAGTTACTATTGCTCATGGGTATAAAAATAACCTACGACCTATTCTCAAGCTCACCGTAAAAAAAAAATGAATCCGTCAAGCCACAGAATGTTTCGTTTGCACTTCACATTTAATTTTCAATAACTAATAGGCTAACCCCATTAAATTATAATTATCAGCAATTGTTCAAAATTAATTTGGAAAGTCCCAAATTCTTTCTCAGGTAGATTACAACTTCCTTGGCGAAAGTTGTCCATACCAAGCAAAGAAATGTTTGAACATGTTTAACTGAAGAATACTTTGAGACTAATTTGCTTTAAAACATTTTCAGGAGCACGAATTCTTGGTCTACCTGAGAAAAATATACAATATGAGTATATAAAAGACTCGAGAAATTATTCTATAAGTTACACATATACATTAAATGAAACTGTTAATCTGACATGTGTGACTAATAGACGTATAAGTTCGATCGAGAAATTTGTATGGCGTCATAACGGTAAGTCATCATCATTCCCCTGCCCTTATCCCAATTATTATTTAGGGTCGGCGCAATATGTCTTCTTCTACCACACGTTCCTATCTGACGTCATCTCGCAAGTCACACTCTTTGCAGCCATATCATCTTTCACACAATCCAACCATTTCTTTGGTCCTCATCTTCCTCTATATCCATCCACATTCATGCCCAGCACCTTCCTTACCACGTGATCTTCTTTTCTTCGCATGACATGTCGATACCAGGAAGTGAAAACGGTAAGTATCTGTACTAAATACCAGGGAGCCTGTCTCTGTCTCTTAAAGTAAGGCTGTAGCCAGTGAGACGCACTACACGGTGTATAGTGGTGTCTCTCTCCCACAACTGCAACGCTCTAACCGTCCGAAGAGAGGACCGAGGACAGGTGACATTTCTACCTGGTGTGTTACGTTCCGAAACCGTAGGATACACGAAATTTTAATAATTAACTAGCTGTTGGATGGCGCTGCCGAGACCAGCCTAGAAAGCGGTGGCGGGATGAATTAAACGCACCCCGCTAGGATTGTTTCCAAGCGGCGTAGGATAGCGAATCGTGGAAGGTCTTGGGGGAGCAATGGGACACTACAAGCAGACGGTTATAAAAGATTAAAATAATCCCGGATTAGGTTAAGTTTGTATGTTGTGACAAGCTGTTGTAGGTCGAACGATTATACTATATTTTACAAACCTTTATCTAATTTCAACTGTCTTTTTGGTCTATAGCCAATTGTTTTGGACTTCTCCTTCTTTGGTCATTGGTCCTTCGGTCCTAGTTTGTCTCCAATTTTGGTATACTTAATCCAATTTTAATTTCCTGTTTGAGCAAAACGGTTAAGCTCTGCAATAAATATGTAGATATTTTCCAAAATCGTTTCAGGTAACAGCTCTAGCGTGGCAGCAAACTTTCGAACCAATAACACAGTTAGTGGGTCATTATCACTTAGACTGACGGCGAAATACAACGCTACCTTCATTTATTGCGACGTGGTGAACAAACACGGCACAATACCAAACATCGTCGAAGTTTTTTTGAATTTAAACCCTTTTAGTGAAGAATCCACTAGTTTAGTTACTGGTAAGTTGTTAATATATGTTTATTTAGAAACGAGTAAATTGTTAAAACAAATAACTGCAAAACTTGGTTCTTACATGGAAACCTAAAACGTTTTTCTACTTATAGTTTAAACGGTAGTAAGACAAATATTTTTGAAATTACATTTTGAACAGTTTTTATTTGACACCCATATTGTTAGGGTAAAAAGCTTGTGAAACAAATATCACAGCTTCCGTGTTTCGGAAGGCACGTAAAAATGTGGGTCCTGCACCTGATCTCTTTTCGGGCGTGTCGGATTACCGTCCCATCGAGCTATGAGAGTAAAGGAACAGAGAGTGCACCTGTGTTTGCGCAAACGCTTCTTCACTATTTTATGTCCCTCGTAGCTGGCTGGTGTCATAGTAACTCTAGCCGCCGTGCCCGAAATCGGTCCGGAGATTGTTATTATGGTAAAAAAACGTTACCTCTCCCCCCCTTTCCCTTTGTTAACTGCAGATGGTCACCGCTACGACCACAATTAGATACTTGATTAACTTGGGTTTGTCTAGTCTCAAACTAAGCAGAGGTGAATTACTAGTCCACTGATAAATATACTTAAATACTTTTTAATACATACATATTAAGACGATTCAGACACAGAACAAATGATCATACACATGACACAATCATTTGTCCTGGGAGGGAATCGAACCCATAACCTTTGGTATAGCAGTCGGGGTCCTACTAATATGTAGACCATTAGGTCAGTCAAGGTGTTAAAAAAATGAATTAGTCCCTCAGATCGTTTAGTACTCATAATACAAGCTCTGCTTAGTTCGAGACTAGATGGCGTTGTGTGACAGCCGTAGAATATTATAGTTTAACTTTGCTGAAGTCATATTGTTTTGCTTTACTTTGTAGGTATCCTCAAATATTTATTTATCTGGCACGATACCTAATTATTTTTTATAATATAAAATAAATGTTTTTTGAAAGACAGCGTGCTGCTGGGGAGTTTGTTGCGCCGTTTCTTCTCCCACGGCAATAGCACAGGAAGCGGTGAAGGGTGGGCGATGGGGTGCTGTCTATAATTTCAAATTTTGACGTTCGAAAAGTGCTACATTGTAGCCTAATTTGAATAAATGGATTTTGATTTTTTTTTTTGATTGCCATTCACCTGCAAAATTGGCCACTATAACTTGGTCTACGAGGTGGTTTGTTATTTTCAGATGAAAATGAAGCATTAATGATCCTTGGCGGCTCAATAGCGGCAATGTTTGCTGTTGTTTTAGCTGTTTTTGCTTTATGCTGGTACACGCGATCGAAAAGAATCGTCAACGAGGTAAGACCATGCACTTTTTAGTACTTACAGAAAAATATTATTTTTCAGTGTTTTAAAAAGTATTGGTTTGCAAAATTCGTTCAAAAATTTGACTGTTTTCTGAATAGATCAGTTACTTTTCATTAAACTAGTATGTGTTAAATAATATTTGCATAATAACTTTCATGAAATATTTTCTTATTCTAAGTTTTCACACAGTACTTTTGAGACAGGCTATCTTATCTCAAAAGGGCTCAGTCAGATGCTCGAGTAGTTTTAGAGTTGGAAACAAGTCGGGCGATCCTAAAATCGCGTGCGAATTCCTGAAATTTCTCACGTGACTTTTTGTTAATGTGTGTCATATAGCTTAATAATATACTTGGATATATAATTGGATACGTAATATTTATTTTGTCCCACAAAGACAAAGTATAGTCTATGAAACTTATGCGTGACGTTACTTTTTCGTCAAAAAATTGCGAGTGCGTTACATCAGGTCTCCTAAACTTTAAAGCTCTTATCTTTGACATTTTTGTTCAGATAAAAGCAAAAATACATGTCTAATAATTTTTAATTATCTATCTGACGGACTGATTAGATTCTTACTTTATGTATCCGGTCATCATCCCTATCATTGTTACATCAATTTCAGGATAACTACGAAAACTTCTCAAACGCCAGTACTGTCCCTACGCACCACTGCCATGCCACAGGCCAATGGGAAAATAATTATGAAGATCCGTCAAAATACTACGCCACAATCAGAACCAGTGAGGTCCCCAGCGAAACACATTACACTGAAATCGATTACTATTTTATAAATAGACTACCCAACACTAGACAAGGGTTGGCTTCAAATGAGACTGGGTACGATCATTTACATCGCAATTCTAATACACCTAGTACTACAAATACAGTAGTTTTTAGAAATAATTGTCAAGTAAATAAGGGTAATAATTCTAGTGTTAATTGTAATTTAAAAAATAATAGTCTTTATCAAACTAAGGAAGCAGAAGATGAGTCTGGTGGCGTGTATAGTACTAATGATAATTATGTGTACGTTAAGAAATATTGATTTTAATCTTTGTCTTAGTGACAACTTACTAGTTAGTTTAACGATTAGTTTATGTAGTCGGTTAATAAAGACAGTATAACTTAGTGGTTGTTGTATTTTCTTTTCGATTCCAAAAGCTTGGTAACGTTGGAAAACAGCCCGCAAGTATCCTTCTTTCAAATCTATTCCAAAAAAAAATGAATGCTTATGTTTTGGTTCGTTCGTTATAAGATTTAGTAAATAAATATTAATGTCAATTTTTTTATAAAACTACCTCCTTGAACTGTGAAATTCTATCTAATGCTAAAAGTGTTCTAAGGTACTTCTCAGATTTCGTGCAAAATGGATGCAATTGTGAGAATATAAAAAATGTTTATGTTTCTGATGTCAACTCAAACCTATAATAAATTTATATTTAATTTACTGAGCGATTTATGTCATTCCACACATAATTAATAAAGATATTGATAAAATAAATTTATGTTCGCTGAAGGTAATGAAATGAGTAGGTACATCTGGTCATGATATTTTTCAAGAAAATAATGAGTAAATGTAGCTGTAAATCAATAAAAAAACTAGTATGTCATCATAATGTATTTATTTAGTGATTTTAATTACTCGTCGATGCTGAAGAATCAACACCTCACTAATTTTCTTGTTTTTCTTTTTGTTTTCTAAGCAATGTTTACTATTCACTTTCCACCGTTTTCGATGGCGAGCTGGTGAATTTTCTGTTTCTTCTTTTCTTCTTTCCTTCTTAAATATCTATATTTTAGAACTATTTACATAACTTTCACTTCAGCCTATTTACTATCATCATTAAAACTGAAGGTAATTGATGGTAATGTATTAGAGGGTAATGAGATTTAATAACTTTTTTGGATATTACGCATTTAATAATCACACCATTTCTATAATAAAAGTTTCTAGGTATTGAAATATATCAACAAGTCTATTAAATCGAATCCCTAAATAAAAAGATGAGAACTAACCGTTAAATTTAAATGAAGGTAATTAGAAAATAAATTGTGGAAACCACTAATCACGACAATTACACGAGCATTACAGAAAATTGGGCAAATTTCATCCTCTTCACTGATTCTCGGGCGGTTGGCGGCGAGTGCGCGAGACTGTTGCTATGGGAGCTGTACCCATAGCACTAAAATAAACTATAATATTTTGATAGTTTGTTTATGCTGAAGGTAATGCAACCTTTCTTTTGGGAAAATTGTTTTAATTTCGGGAACGTCAGGGACAGTACATATTTATGAAATAAATATCAAGTTTTATTCCTAATGAAATAACTAAGGTTTGAAAAGTAACAACTTAGAATTAAAGCTTATAGATGAGGCTTGTTTTTAATGTGTTTGCTTAAAATTATAAAAAGAACACTAAAGGGAATGAAATTTTGACCAGTTTTTTGTTTTTTTTTTTTAAATTGATTTAACCATAATCATACTACCTATACTTATTGCAGCAAGTATACCTTATAGTTATAACTACAACATACAAAAATATTGGTTCGCATTACGTACTTAAAACCGTAAATAATTAACCGGACATGCGATTTGCACGAAATCTGAGAAGTACCCTCTAATGTATTGAACTGATAAGTCAGTCACGATATCTTTACAAATGGATCAACCGATTTTGATTAGACTGCTGGCAGCTGACTGTATCTGGAGCAACATAGGTTAACTATTAAGGCGAATTAGTTATTTAGTTTATTATTTGGCGTTGCCAGTAAAATCGAATTAGAGGGACTTTCACTCAATGTAATTAATCGCTAGTCTTACTAATATTATAACCTAATTTTGTAAGTATTAATGGATGAATGTTTGTTACTCTTTCACGCTCAAGCGCCGGGACCAATTTCAATGAAATGGAGCAAAGAGAGTATGAATGTTGATGGATGGAAAGGAAGGGGAAGGCCAAAGAAAAGATGGATGGATTGTATAAGGAATGATATGAATGAAAAAGGAGTAAATGATATTGTGACGTCTGATAGGGGAGAATGGAAGAAGAAAACGTGTTGCGCCGACCCCAAGTGAAATGGGATGAGGGCAGGAAGATGATGATAAAGTATGGAGTTAGCTGACATGCTGGATCAACAGTAGTACTATTTAGCTGTATATCTTTGCAGCTGTAACCGACACTCGTGCGGGCCTAGTCGCGGGAAACAGCTAGTTTTAAATAAATCAACAAAAAAACATAATTAAATATTATTTATTGCATCCATTTACAATAATACGTATTTTTGATCACATTTCATTATTTTAAATTATTTCATTTATTTCTTAATTCTAATCAATTAGGACGGGCCTCTTCAATGTTTTAACATGTTTTACTTTACAACAACAACTTGATATAACTAGGTATTGTAAAATTAATAATTTTGTGACACTGATAAAAATACCTTTTCTATTTTTTTATTTAATAGTTAAGACCAAAAAAATACATTAATATATTTAAAGCCTGCATTATAAAAACGGTATTTTTATATCCTGTAAAAAGTGATGAATTCAAAAATATATTTCGGCATTTTCAACAAAATTTTGGCACCCACATTTTGGCTTCATCTACATTTTTCAATCTTGCTATATTTCCCTTTTTTGTGACTCTCCTAACCTCGAATCAAATTAAAAACTTGCCGAACAGTCGTATTCAGTGTAGTTCCAAAAAACAGTGGCAGAACAGCAAGTATAGGGAGGCGACTATTAAATTGCCGATCATGATTGGGAAGCCAACTTTTAGAAACTCCAGGAAAGTGAATCTGTAGCCGTGTTGCTCCGCCACTCCTGCGCATACGACGTTTGCACTTGCTCCAATAAGAGTACCGTTACCTGTAGAATATAGACAAGTCTTTATAGTTATGTGTGTAATCAGAAGTAAATGAGATAGACGGGCCTGTTGATCTAGTGGTTTAGAGGCCCTGATTGCTGTACTGAAGGTTGTGGGTTCGATTTCCGACCAGAACAAATGTTTGTGTAATATGCACGATAATTTGTTCTACGTCTAGGTGGGATTTATCCAGACCTCAGAAGGTGAGGTACGTATCTACACTACCATGACCTTAGAGAAGGAGCAAGCGAGCGCACAGGGAGCCGTATTCTGGCACTAGCGCGGCGGTAATTTCAAGATCTTGTAAAAGAAATATTCCACCTCACGACAGCGCCGATGCTAGTCGCACAACAAGCAGAGCTTGTATAGACGTACGAGACAGCGGAAGACATAATGCACAGATTTCTAAAGCAGAAGCTATTATACGACGAACACGCCAAGACCACAGAACAAAGCCGCCGCCACGCGCACCATCATGCTGGACAGCGGGATGTTGTCCACGAACGCAGAGGCTATGTATGTACGTTACCCCCGAGACAGGCGCCGAAGCTGAGCGCCCAGGCGAGCGGCGCCAGCGGCAGCAGCAGCGCGCCCCCGCCGCCGCCCAGCGCCGCCGCCACGCGCACCATCATGCTGGACAGCGGGATGTTGTCCACGAACGCAGAGGCTATGTATGTACGTTACCCCCGAGACAGGCGCCGAAGCTGAGCGCCCAGGCGAGCGGCGCCAGCGGCAGCAGCAGCGCGCCCCCGCCGCCGCCCAGCGCCGCCGCCACGCGCACCATCATGCTGGACAGCGGGATGTTGTCCACGAACGCAGAGGCTATGTATGTACGTTACCCCCGAGACAGGCGCCGAAGCTGAGCGCCCAGGCGAGCGGCGCCAGCGGCAGCAGCAGCGCGCCCCCGCCGCCGCCCAGCGCCGCCGCCACGCGCACCATCATGCTGGACAGCGGGATGTTGTCCACGAACGCAGAGGCTATGTATGTACGTTACCCCCGAGACAGGCGCCGAAGCTGAGCGCCCAGGCGAGCGGCGCCAGCGGCAGCAGCAGCGCGCCCCCGCCGCCGCCCAGCGCCGCCGCCACGCGCACCATCATGCTGGACAGCGGGATGTTGTCCACGAACGCAGAGGCTATGTATGTACGTTACCCCCGAGACAGGCGCCGAAGCTGAGCGCCCAGGCGAGCGGCGCCAGCGGCAGCAGCAGCGCGCCCCCGCCGCCGCCCAGCGCCGCCGCCACGCGCACCATCATGCTGGACAGCGGGATGTTGTCCACGAACGCAGAGGCTATGTATGTACGTTACCCCCGAGACAGGCGCCGAAGCTGAGCGCCCAGGCGAGCGGCGCCAGCGGCAGCAGCAGCGCGCCCCCGCCGCCGCCCAGCGCCGCCGCCACGCGCACCATCATGCTGGACAGCGGGATGTTGTCCACGAACGCAGAGGCTATGTATGTACGTTACCCCCGAGACAGGCGCCGAAGCTGAGCGCCCAGGCGAGCGGCGCCAGCGGCAGCAGCAGCGCGCCCCCGCCGCCGCCCAGCGCCGCCGCCACGCGCACCATCATGCTGGACAGCGGGATGTTGTCCACGAACGCAGAGGCTATGTATGTACGTTACCCCCGAGACAGGCGCCGAAGCTGAGCGCCCAGGCGAGCGGCGCCAGCGGCAGCAGCAGCGCGCCCCCGCCGCCGCCCAGCGCCGCCGCCACGCGCACCATCATGCTGGACAGCGGGATGTTGTCCACGAACGCAGAGGCTATGTATGTACGTTACCCCCGAGACAGGCGCCGAAGCTGAGCGCCCAGGCGAGCGGCGCCAGCGGCAGCAGCAGCGCGCCCCCGCCGCCGCCCAGCGCCGCCGCCACGCGCACCATCATGCTGGACAGCGGGATGTTGTCCACGAACGCAGAGGCTATGTATGTACGTTACCCCCGAGACAGGCGCCGAAGCTGAGCGCCCAGGCGAGCGGCGCCAGCGGCAGCAGCAGCGCGCCCCCGCCGCCGCCCAGCGCCGCCGCCACGCGCACCATCATGCTGGACAGCGGGATGTTGTCCACGAACGCAGAGGCTATGTATGTACGTTACCCCCGAGACAGGCGCCGAAGCTGAGCGCCCAGGCGAGCGGCGCCAGCGGCAGCAGCAGCGCGCCCCCGCCGCCGCCCAGCGCCGCCGCCACGCGCACCATCATGCTGGACAGCGGGATGTTGTCCACGAACGCAGAGGCTATGTATGTACGTTACCCCCGAGACAGGCGCCGAAGCTGAGCGCCCAGGCGAGCGGCGCCAGCGGCAGCAGCAGCGCGCCCCCGCCGCCGCCCAGCGCCGCCGCCACGCGCACCATCATGCTGGACAGCGGGATGTTGTCCACGAACGCAGAGGCTATGTATGTACGTTACCCCCGAGACAGGCGCCGAAGCTGAGCGCCCAGGCGAGCGGCGCCAGCGGCAGCAGCAGCGCGCCCCCGCCGCCGCCCAGCGCCGCCGCCACGCGCACCATCATGCTGGACAGCGGGATGTTGTCCACGAACGCAGAGGCTATGTATGTACGTTACCCCCGAGACAGGCGCCGAAGCTGAGCGCCCAGGCGAGCGGCGCCAGCGGCAGCAGCAGCGCGCCCCCGCCGCCGCCCAGCGCCGCCGCCACGCGCACCATCATGCTGGACAGCGGGATGTTGTCCACGAACGCAGAGGCTATGTATGTACGTTACCCCCGAGACAGGCGCCGAAGCTGAGCGCCCAGGCGAGCGGCGCCAGCGGCAGCAGCAGCGCGCCCCCGCCGCCGCCCAGCGCCGCCGCCACGCGCACCATCATGCTGGACAGCGGGATGTTGTCCACGAACGCAGAGGCTATGTATGTACGTTACCCCCGAGACAGGCGCCGAAGCTGAGCGCCCAGGCGAGCGGCGCCAGCGGCAGCAGCAGCGCGCCCCCGCCGCCGCCCAGCGCCGCCGCCACGCGCACCATCATGCTGGACAGCGGGATGTTGTCCACGAACGCAGAGGCTATGTATGTACGTTACCCCCGAGACAGGCGCCGAAGCTGAGCGCCCAGGCGAGCGGCGCCAGCGGCAGCAGCAGCGCGCCCCCGCCGCCGCCCAGCGCCG
The DNA here is from genome assembly GCA_941860345.1 of Chrysodeixis includens. Taxonomy (NCBI): domain Eukaryota; kingdom Metazoa; phylum Arthropoda; class Insecta; order Lepidoptera; family Noctuidae; genus Chrysodeixis; species Chrysodeixis includens. The sequence continues at coordinate 2,611,049 of OW796110.1, read as the reverse complement.
CCGCCACGCGCACCATCATGCTGGACAGCGGGATGTTGTCCACGAACGCAGAGGCTATGTATGTACGTTACCCCCGAGACAGGCGCCGAAGCTGAGCGCCCAGGCGAGCGGCGCCAGCGGCAGCAGCAGCGCGCCCCCGCCGCCGCCCAGCGCCGCCGCCACGCGCACCATCATGCTGGACAGCGGGATGTTGTCCACGAACGCAGAGGCTATGTATGTACGTTACCCCCGAGACAGGCGCCGAAGCTGAGCGCCCAGGCGAGCGGCGCCAGCGGCAGCAGCAGCGCGCCCCCGCCGCCGCCCAGCGCCGCCGCCACGCGCACCATCATGCTGGACAGCGGGATGTTGTCCACGAACGCAGAGGCTATGTATGTACGTTACCCCCGAGACAGGCGCCGAAGCTGAGCGCCCAGGCGAGCGGCGCCAGCGGCAGCAGCAGCGCGCCCCCGCCGCCGCCCAGCGCCGCCGCCACGCGCACCATCATGCTGGACAGCGGGATGTTGTCCACGAACGCAGAGGCTATGCCCGATACCTAGGACCAGAAAAATCTTTTAATACAAACTCGGTTTAGCCAGTCACATCAGGGCTTACGCTCGGAGGCGAATTCACAAGACACGCGGTATGAGGTGTACCGCGCGTCAAAGGAGACTCTGTGGCTGGCCATCGACGACTCTAACTCGCGTGCCAGGGAAGAGCTCCTGGGGGCGCCCCTACCGTTGGGTACGGGGTAAGTTGCGTCCCTGGGCGCCTCCACTGACGCAGAGCCTGCAGCCCCAGCTGCTAGAGGCGGTGGTGTCGGCGATGGCTTCGCCCTCAGCCACAGACTCTCCCCAAGAGGAAAGCACCGACGTCCCCGAAGTGACGCAAGCAGAGACGAGAGCGGCCGTGTCACGACTCCTGGCCCTGAAGCAGTTAGAGCCCCAGCTGAGGGGGCTCTTCACGGCTTGCCTCGAGCGGGGCCTGTGGTCGGCGGCGCAGAGTCGTGGGACGCAGTGGTGTTCTTCTGCGAGGACGTGATGTGGGAGAGGGAGATCTCCACTCCTTCGCACTCCACTCCGCGCAGGAGAAGGGTTAACGCTCTTTCCCAGCCCCCTAAATGGGTCCAGGGGCGTGGGACTTGGGGAAGTCCCCGCCCCCGATTCGACGGACCCGAGACGGAGGCGCGGGTGGGTTGTCTTGACGCGCCTCTGAGACGATGCACGGGGTGGTTAACACCTCACCCCCCCTGTGCACGAGGCGAGGCCCGGGCGCACCGGGCCAGCACTAGCGCGGGGCGGAGGAACAATCCGGATTCACGCGGCCCCGCGCGCAGGTGCGGTAGGAGTCCGGCACGCCCCTCCGCCTCTCCCCAGGCGGTGGAAGTCCATGAGAATTGCCCCCCGAACAAAAAAAAGGAGGTGAATTCACCATGGGTCGCCGTAATCGAAATCGATAAGGGGGGCTATAATATATACCATATAACAGAAAAATAGCTCTAAATACATCAACTCTCCTAGTAATATTTTAGACGACAAATGGGACTTATTCGCGATGTAATATCGCAGTCCACCCGTGACCACGGTCGGTTCAACTCGGCTGAAACGCATATATCGCGAATAAGTCCCGTTTGTCGTCTAAAATATGTGTAAATGTCTCCTAGTAGTGTAGAGTGAGTGCACGATTCCTTCTTATATTAGATGTTTTTAATGTTGTTAATTGGAAGACAGTATGTTGTTGGAGTTTGTTGCGCCGTTTTTTCTCCCACAGCAATAGCACAGGAAGCATTGATGGACGGACGATGGGCTGCTGTCTATAATTTATTAATCTTGACGTTCAAAAAGTGTTTTTTAAGTTGTGATAACTGGGTCGACAAAAAAGCACTAAAGTTATAAATGGTAATTAGTATCTAACTGAGCCTGATGTGAAAAGGTAAATACCAACGGCTAGGGCTCATCTTGTAAGACGCATACAATGCCGAATAAACGATTGAGTAATGCCGTAAACATGCTGTGTCGAATCGTGTCATAAACCAATAGTAACGTATCATTGTCGACATGACACAAACTACAAATACTCGTATGTCTCAGACCATAAATATATTTTAATGTACGGACGGACAGATAGCCGAGTGGTATAAGTAACCAAGTCAAATACTAGTAATACTACTATGCGCGACTTGTCGCGGGTTCGATCCCCGCGTAGGACAAAAATTTGTGCGTTCTATAAATGCTTGTTCTGAGTCTGGGTGTCTCTGTGCATGTGAATTGTATGTCTGTAAAACCCCCTACGATACAAGGATTAAATTCTTTAGTGCAGGAGTCGTTTTAAAAATAAAATGTAAGAAGCCGATTAGCCACTGGCGCGGCACAACACGCGACGATACAGTACTAAGATTCCGGCTTTACAGTGTGTAGTCGACAATTCGAACTCTGTGTATGCTTGCAGAAAATCAAAATCACAAGCGCTTTTTCGCATTTATCTAAGTAGAAGTCTAAAGGTTCTTTATTAACATGTGAACTCGCAGCTCAAATTAACCAATACCGTATAATTTAGGTTCAAATATTTAAACTTACCCATAGAATTAGCATGATAGCGACAGCTAACCTGGATTCTTCTCCAACTTGTAGGATTATGTTCTCCGTCATTCTACCGATCCACGTTATCAAGCCCAGCTTCGATAAAGCCTGAGAAAATACAAAACATGATTAAACTTTGTTTAATACGGCTTCGTCTGCTTAAAAGGCGATTATCACGACAATAAGTATTCTTATCATAGTATTAAAACCCTCCTAAACTTAGTAAGTTCATTCAAAAACACGCCCAAAAATAACCCCTTCTTAAATTACCCCACACACAACTCCTAAACTAATTTAGGGGAATTTTTGCACACAGTTTAGTTGCTAGGGCAAATGTTTGTGTGAGGAACACGAACACTTTTTCTGTTTGGCGTAATTTATCTATAAATGTGTGTATTTACAGATATATAACTATGCCATCAGTTGCCTAGTACCCATCACACAAGTTACTCTCATCATCTTTCTGCCCTTATCCCATTTCACTTGGGGTCGGCGCAACACGTCTTCTAGACATGTTGCTTAAAGTTTTAGCTATGGTTTTATAGTCGGCCGCCTGCCTGACACTAACCCTCTTTGGGAATGCGATTGTTGGTTGTTTACCCGCCACCATTCGGGTACCCAAGGTGCTTGGTACAGTGCACTGGGTCTTAAGGTCCATTAGTCGCCTTTTACGACACCCAGTGGAGGATATGGGGTGGTGCTATTCTTTATTTCCGGACACCACAAGTTACTCTCATATACCTATTTTTAGACTAAATGGCGTTGTGTGAATGTGGAGGAATATTTACTTACCTCCATCAGCACGAAGAGCGCGGCAAAGAACAGCAGCGTGGACCACTCCACCCGCGCCAGGATGGGCTCCAGGTCGTCCCTCTCCGCCAGCAGCAGCAGCAGCAACGCGCCCAGGAGGGCTGTCCAGCCCAACGATAGGCGCTCTGTTGGGGATAGGTATATTATCTTCAAAAAATATGTGTGAACTAAGCCCAAACTACGACTTGTCGACGACCAAAGAAACGATGAATGGATTGTGTGAAAGATGATATAGATGCAAAGGTTGTTGCTTGCGAGATGACGTCAGATAGGAATGTATGGAAGAATAAGACATGCTGCGCCGACCTCAAGTAAATTGGGATAAGGGCAGGGGAATGATGATGCGACTTGTCGTTCGATGAACAGTCGAAATGCAGTCCGTCCGTCTAGAGCCTACAGTTTCAGCGTGCCTTGATTTGAGAGATGTATTCGAATTATAACATCCAGACGTGTGATGATCACGATGATAGCCACTGTCACAGTGATTACAATAATAATAGGAGTGATGATATTTTTGTTTAGTTTCTGCCATGTAGGGGCCGTACGTAAATACGTGTTCAATGTTTTTTAATAATCTATCTGACGGAGTAATTAGATTTTAATTTTTCGTTCTCTGTCATCTTGCATAATATGGACTCCAATCTATCGGGTCAGTGAGATGTGTATGTGTGGACCAGACTAACCACGACATCAAACAAAGATGTATATGGCCTACTCAACAACTCGGTACCTATATTTTATGCAAAAAAGAAATTACCTATAATCATCATCTTCCAGCCCTTATCCCATTTTACTTGGGGTAGGTGCAACAAGTTTTTGTCTTCCTTTCTCCCCTATCTGACGTCACAGTATCGATTACTCCTTTTCATTCATATAATTCCTTATACAATCCATCCATCCTTTCTTAGGCCTTTCCCATCCTCTCTATCAAAAAAAGACTTATAATATGAAGGTTAAAATTTTGAACATAAACATTAATGATTTACTTACGTAATTCTGGTATCGCGTGCAAGAAGAATACTATGACGACGAAGGAAACGCAGATTGCAGACTTGATCAACAACGGTTTGTCTCTGATGCGGTACTGAAAATATACACAATTTATTGAAATAATTGACTGCACGGCTAGCCGAGTGGTATAGGTCACCACGCCAATTACTACTGTGAAGGACGTGTCGCGGGCTCGATCCCCGCGTAGGACAAGAGTTTGTGCGATCCACAAAGGCTTGTTCGGGGTCTAGGTGTCTTTGTACTTGAATTAAATGTCTGTAAAATGTTCCGCGGTATAAGGAGTAAATTTCTTGGTGCGGGAGTCGTGAAAATTAATTTTGAGTGCCAAAAGTCAACTTGATTTTCAATTCGAAAGCAAGATTTTTTTTGGTAACTAAGTAGGCATTTTTTATTGCTAGATGTCTACCCTTGAACTTTCAGGGGATTAAAAACCAGATATATTTTATGGAGTACCTTTGTTTTACTTTATACATTGTTAGAATAACACACATTTTATAAAATTACTAGGTTGTCACCTTGAATTTTAAACTTCTCTTTTTAACCAAGCGGTGCCATGACAGCACGCGAATGTAACTCAGTGTGATAGCCTAGTGGTAAGACCGCAGGACTGCCAAGTCAAAGGTCTCGAGATCGTAGAAATAAATATCACAGCCATCGCGTTTCGTAAGGCACGTAAATTGTGGGTCTTGCGCTGATGTCTCTCCGGTCACGCAGTCCCATCGAGCTATGAGAGTAAATTTGGAACAGAGAGTGTTAGCACACGCTTGTGCACTATAACATGTCCCGCATAGCTGGCTGGTGTCATAATAACACTGGCCGCCGTGGCCTACACTTTGTGATAGCTACCTTCTGTTTCATCTGAGCTAAAGTTGAGCAGAACATGGGATCGTTCCTGGACGCCCCGCCGCCAGCCTCGCGACGGGTTAGCGCCGCGTTAAGTTTTTCTACCTGAAATTAAATATTCGACATCTTTACATCGCACAAAAAATTGTGACAATATTTTCTATTTTAGCGTCTACTTATTGTACTGAGCACGCTGTATGTACCTATCAACGCGCGTTCAAGGAAAACCCGTTCTAAGCCATAACACAAAGACAGAAAAGTTTAGTTATTAGGGTTCCGTATCCAAAGGGCAAACCGGAATCCTATTACTGCTTAATAATAGGGTCCCGTATTGCCCTTTGTGGTGGTGGTTTCACTACTGTCTGTATGTCTGTCTCCAGGCTGTGTATCTCATAAACCGTGATAGCTTGAAAACTTAAATTTTCACAAATGTTGTATATCCGTCGCCGCTATAAGAATTAATACTAAAAATTAATATATCTAATATATTAAGGGGGTCCACATAAAATAAACGTGATTTTTTCGTTTTTTTTTTTGCTCATTAAAAACGGTAACAGGTAGACGCTTCAAATTTCCACAGAATATTTATATAGATGATAGTACGAGTCTGGCACTTGGCCGGTTTTGCATACCTTTTTCTCCAGGGCCCTCCTCACGATATCCTCGTCCCGGGAGTAGGAGGACAGCGAGGCCGCAGCCCGCCGCCACACCGCTATCTCCTGACGCAACTCTATAAACAAACCAAAACGAAATTGCGATCAAGAACTATAATGCCACAGGGAAACAGACCGACTATGGTGAACTTAAAATGTTCCTCTTCTTACATCTCAAATATCTTGCGTCTTAAATATTTATAACTAGCTGTTGCCCGCGACTTTGCCCACGGGAATATCGGCCGGTTATAGCCGTAAAAACGATATACCCACAAAAATTTCTAAATACATACATATTATAGATAAATTACACCCAGACACAGAACAAATGATCGTGCTCATTACACAAACAGTCTCCTAGGTGGGAATCGAACCCACGATCTCTAGTATAGCAGTAAGAACCACTAACCACTAGACCAATAGGCCCTTTGCATTGTCATATTAGCACGTTGTATTATACTAGCTCAAAATACTATTTTACTTAGGCTGTCATGGTGTGGATATGTCATGCGGAGATAAGAGGATCACGTGGCAAGGAAGGTGCTGGGCATGAATGAGGATGGATATAGGGGAAGAGGACGACCAAAGAAACGATGGATGGATTGTGTGAAATATGACATGGCTGCAAAGAGTGTGACTTGCGAGATGACGTCAGATAGGAACGTGTGGAAGAAGAAGACTTCCTGCGCCGACCTCAAATAATAATTTGGGTAAGTGCAGGGGAATGATGAATGATGATTATACTAGCTTTATATATTCTTACCTAATATATCCCGCGGCACGGTGTGCCTTAATTTGTTGATGTCTCTGAAGATGTATCGCAGTTGGAAGTACGTCTGCACGCCGATGATAAGGATACCGACACCCATGTGCATTGTGAAGTTCGTGAAGTTTATATTCTGAAATAGTAATATTGATATTACAATTAGAAGAACGTGACGTCACTTGTCACTGAAAATTGCAACTTGCGACTCCTAGTTTAAAGCGTCAGTATTAACTGGGCGCTGCAGGTTCGAGTCCTGGGTGAGGGGAGGGGCTGCTGCGGGATGTTCGTAAGAGTTACCGCTCGCCCGGCACTCAAAGGTCTCCAGGAGGAACATAGTGGGTGTTAGTCAGTAACAGTCTGACACCCCCGCCCGCTGCATACACAGCGGGCGGGGGCATTAGATGATTACCCATGAAAAAAAAAGTCCTGAGTGAGGTTTGAATTTTTGGATTGATAATTCATTATTTTGATAATTAATTATATTACCCGATGCGCAACGGAATCTGCGAATTAGAAATGCATAAAAAATGTTCACTAATGGAACGATTATTTACCATCTGAACTTTTCTGCGTGCGTGTATGAAGCGATTGATGAAGCTAAAGTGGTATGCCAGGATCATAGCAAATGAAAAGATATGACCTCTGTCTACCCCCAAGGGAAAGGCGTGACTTTTATGTATGTGATCTTTTCTGCACCATATCTGAATATCTGAATCAAGGATTCAGCAAAGTCCTGTTTAAGTTAGAAGTAATGAGTTACCTCTTTCACGATGGCGGGGTGCGTGGCGATGATGACGTTGGGCGGGTCGCCGACGGGCGTGGCGGCGCCGCCCACGTTGCTGAAGATCACCATCGACATCAGCACGGGGACCGGGTTCAGCTGCGTCACCTCGCACAGTCTGCGGAGCGGCATACATATACATGTGTAGAAATAAAACTGAAATATTTGTTACGAATGTCCAATTTACTACTTGCTAGGAAGTGTTAGGAATATTAAGTCGACGTGGTCATGAATGTTCAATATGCTGAGAATATCGCGTTTGTTACACTGCTATGAATGTCTTGTTGCATGTCTGGTCCGCTACGACTATTGAGCACCCTACAAATATGCAAATTGCTAATAATTTCGAGTCAACGTTTTTACGAACTTTCAATTTCAATTAGTTTTAAAAGTCGAAGCTACGAATAAAAGGCTTGCTACGAGTAACAAATTTACTACGAATACCGAATGACTGCGATTGCGAAGGTAATGATATCTTGAACCTTACCTGATAGTGACAGGTGTCATGAGAAGTACCGTGGTGACGTTATCCAGGAACGTGGAGAAGAAGGCGGTGAAGAAGCAGAGGCAGTTGATGAGCGGCCACGTCCTGCCGCCTGTTACCTGCAACAAATATTCATATGAACTTAAGTAAAAAGGAGTATTTTAATCAATCCTTTAAAAATTACAGAGAGATCTACAAAAATAAAAATGAAAATTAATTGCATAGAATAACAGCAATACACATAAAACTTACGCTATCGATAGATGTCGCTTTATTTATTTATTTAATAAGGTTTACTATCAGCTTCTGCGTAAAAATCATGAGCATAGGACTATATGGCATGGACCTACGCAGTCGCCAATTATAGGTTAAGCGCTTCCGTAAATCAGTAAAAACTAAATTAAATAACAATTTAAAAAAACATTAGGTACATAAAATCGAAATCAAACAAAATCAGGCAAATTACTCAATACCTGACCAACTACATTCATAAATATCACTTAGGAACGTTTCACACTCAGCAGTGGACAGTGTTACACCAAAATGACAACTTAAAAAATTACAATTATGAAATTACCTCAAAAGCCAGCACAGCAAGATAATCGAACAGGCCAGTCTCTGCCAGGATGGCGACCAGCAGCATCATGCTGAACAGCAGCAGTAAGGTCTCCACGTCCAGCCACGACAGCAGCTCCGGCAGCGACGGCCGCGCGCCGCCCAGCGCCAGCACACCCACTGCGAGAGACGACGCCAGCAGAGCTGCTAGTGTGCGGTTCACTATCTGCGAAATAACGAAGAAGATTTTTGGTTGGGTGACATAGGTTTTACTCAGGTATAACACTTTTCTTCTATGTGTAAGTTAGTTTTTAAATACTTGCCGCTAATACGTTATTTTTTCGATGTTTAAAATACAATGAAAAAGACAGCTTTCTGCTTAAAAAGGAATTAATTGAATTTATAGTTAAGGTTTATTTTATTTTCTGAAGGCTTACTGATTTTAGTGAAGATAGGTAATTAGTCATTTCCATAAACAGGGTTTTCAAATCTGACTCTGTTAAAACACGTTTTATCAATTATTCCAAAAAATATCTGAACAATCATACTTAAACTAATATTATACACCGATTATTTAGCCATGTAACAAACAGGCACATCAACTTCACCATGTCATATATCTCATACCTCAAATATAATCAGCACATACAACGTAATCAGCAGTATAGTGGCGTATATGATGCCCTCCTCCTCGTCTATGGGGTTCATCTGGTAGCTGACAGTAAGGGGCACAGTGGTGTTCCCTGAGGTACTCATGCGGAGAGTTACTTTTGTTCCTGGAATAACACAAAAACAAACTTAAAAATATTGTATATTTTGTAACCAAAAGTGAGTAATAACGTAAGAAAGAACAGTTATTGATTTATTTAAACTTATTCGACGGTATTTTTATAATCGAATTTTGATGTTTAACTTATTCATAAGCTATGGTGAAGTCATCTTGCTTGTACGAAAAGTGACGTCTTTATAAGCGTTACCGCTGATTGAATAGCTTAATTTTACGTAAATGATATTTATTTTCAATAAGTCTCGTGACAAATTAGACTTGTGACTTACAGTATTGCAATCTCATCAGTGTTATCACCTGTAGAAAAGTCCATTGACATCCGTATTCAAGAACGATGAGCAAAAACATGTATACTTACACGATTAAACCATTAAAGTCCTAGTCAAATGATTTGTAAAATCATACGATTTTCTTTGAAATATAACAATTTATGTTTAGCTAACAATATCAGAAATATTCCATAAAAGCTTCAGAAATTTCGCATAAAAAACGACTGCAACTGACTTAGTAATTTAGAACGTCACTTAGCAAACTGTCTTGTGTCTTCTTGTATACAGTTGTTATTAACAAAGTCTTACCATTAATCCCAATATCATTCCATTTAGTAATTTCATCGTTCGAAGTGAAGTCTAAAGAATTAGTAAAGTTCTTGTCTGGGTTCCCATTGCTGTACAGAATTGGAGAATTATCTTTGAGACTCAATATCTTGCTTTCCATGGAACTTGGAGAAAAGTCTAATACTTCCTCTGGTTGTAAAACAATTTGCCATTTTGATGAATTCTGTAAAAAAAATATAGTAAAGTAGTGCTATAGTATTTGAAAGAAAAAATACTTAATAAGTCCGTCAGATAGATTTTCAAAAAATATAGGACGCATATTTTATTGTGTTTAAATAAAATATCAAGAATACCCATAATCGTTTTATTATTTTAAATAGTAGGTTAAATATGCCATGGTATGGTATGCTATGATAACCTATCATAACTAGGATATTTAAGTATTTTTTTCTTCTTCAGGCGAGTTTACATAATATGGTAATTGAAAAAAGTATTTTATTATAAGAATTAAACTTAAAACACGGTGATATTTGTTTAAAATACTCTACCGTATTCTACGTATGTATTTAACTACTTATAGAACACGTTTCTATCGAGTTATAAATGTAACATTATTAGGATAAAACCTAATTACAATACGATAAACTTACAGCTTACAAATACTTACTTGTTGGAATTCCACGAGGCTATCACCGACGGAGCGGTGTAGCCATACATTCAGGATATTATCACTACTGTTTGTGACCAGGGGGGCGAAGGGACCAGTTAATGTGATCAACACTTTAACTTGGTCGCCGCTTGCTGGTAACTCGTATTCTGAAAGTGTAGGAAAAGCCATAAATTTTAATAAAATGGTTGAAATGGAGAAAAGAGAATCACGTGGTAAAGAAGTTGCTGGACATGAATGTGCATATAGGGGAAGAGGACGACCAAAGAAACGACGGATGGATTGTGTGGCAGATAATATGGCTGCAAAGAGTGTTACTTGCGAGATGACGTCAGATAGGAACGTGTGGAAGAAGACATGCTGCACCGACCCCAAATAATAATTGGGATAAGAGCAGAAGAATGATGATACTACTTAAAACTTAGTATGAATCTTCTCGTGAAACGTAATTTGATGGTGTTTAAAATAGAGTTTTAAATGATTGTAGTAAGGTTTATTTTTGCATGTGCACTTCTTTTGTCATTAACATTGCTAGAACGCGCTTCGTGTGAAATAACATAAGGTGCCGATCGGCTCCGAGCGCATCCGCTTTCAGTTTTCTTCCGGTCAGTCTATGTGAAATAATTGGCCGGTACGGCCAATACCAAGCGTCTACAATCCGGTATGTGTGAATAGGAAAAAGCGGACCGATATTCTTTAAGCCAGTCTGTGTAATAGAACTCAAAGGCTACATGTTCAACGGAACGGAGCTAGGCTGCGGATTGGAGAAACTAGGATATATAGGCCAATAGGATTGCACAAAACCTCCGCTGCTTGCAATTCATTGGATAATATTTCTCAGGGTCTCGGCAACGGCAAAAGTAGAAAGACGAAAAGTAACTTTAGTCTTACCTTTGACATTGCCCACTTGCACAGCAGTATGTAACACGACTTCTGTTCTTTCCATGTTAAGAAGTAAAGAGACTGTCAGGAGCACCCAGCAGGAGACCAGACCAAACAGTTTGACAGTTCTGAGGACATTGTCTATCTGTAAACGAAAAGAGAGACACTTAAAGAGATAATTCTGACTTTCCTGTGGCTTAGAAAATGTAGTGGTTGCTAGGCTGTTCTTTGACAGTCGTTAAGTCATTACAATCCTAAGCAGCAGTCTTATTGTGGGACAAAAAATAGTGTTATGGAAGTCGGACAGAGTTGCTCCAAAAAAATTCTTTGAATCTAGTAACATTGGAATCCAACCCTTTTTTTTGGTATTTGGTGGATTTTTTTGTACGTTCAGTTTATGCTACCTTCGCGCACTTAGCAAAACTTTTTGAAATTATAGTTACCTTTTTTTTCTTCCCCGATTTTAATTTTGTGTCGTCATCTGCGTGCATTGGTTCCATTATCCTGTAATTTAATAACATCATCTTCGTTAGTGATAATAATACAATTTTGGTAACAAGGGCAAATTGAAGACCTTTCTCGCCTGTTAATAACGTTAACCTACAAAATACAACTAGTATGCTTATTTTTGTTATAGAACTGCATAAAGAGAGACGCCGCTCTTGACTACACCTTAATAGGTATTGGTAGGTGCCCCCCAGCTAGGACTCGTCGAATACCTAGTGCTAAAGCAGCATCCTACCAAATTATGCCGCAGTGGTTATTGTGTCTATCTAGAAAAAAAGCAACGCAGAGCGCAGAGTAGTTTTCATATAGCTATTTAAAACATTTTTCTTAGTGTAAAATGAATTTAGTGATCATTGACATGCCCTAAACATTGTGCCCATCCCTAGTGCAGTGTTTCTAATTTTTTTAATTTAAAAAGCGAATTAATAGTCTCTAAAATTTGAAGGATTTAAACCTAGCCACTGACACTGAAACTTATATGCTAGAAGCCATGTTTAGAATAGAATATAGCTGATACAACCGCAGGCAGTTCTGATCTACATCAATTGCAGTCAGCCGCTTTTTTCTGACTTTTACCAATAAGCTAAAGATCATAACATTGACTTCGGTATCAGTACCTGGTCGTGGCATCTCGCAGTGGATCCGTCTCTTCTCTCTTGGCTTCCACATCATGTTTCTTATCGAATATCGTTCTGTCTCCCTCATTTGGCACGTCAGGAGTTTCGATATTACCTGTAATTTGTATCAGAATTGTGAAAAAACTTTTATCATAACTGACCGGCCTGTTGGTCTAGTGGTTAGGAACCCTGACTGCTATGCCAGAGGTCGTGAATTCGATCCCTTACCCAGGACAAATGTTTGTGTGATGAGCATGATCATTTGCTCTGTGTCTGGGTGTAATTCATCTATAGTATGTATGTATTTAGAAATATATAGTTGGTCTGTATAGGTTGTCTAGTACTCATAACGCAAGCTACTAAGTATGCTCAACTTAAGACTAGATAGAGTTGTGTGAATGTTGAGAAATATTTATTTATTAATGATGCAATTCAGTGAAAATTTAATTAAACTATTATGTTGGTACTTTTGAAACCCGTTTGAAGATCTTTCAAACCGAACGGGTTCTTGTACGAAATATACCACTGAGCACAACTATGTAATTTCATCAATCGAGCTTATAACACTGAAATGTTTGATAAACATTTCAAACCACCTGTGTCAACAATCAAACTTGTTTGAGGCAAAACAAAACCTTGGAGTTTGAATCAAACTCTTTTATCATCTTACTGTCTTTTAGATGTATCATTTAGTAACATATTAACATTGATTTGTTGCCACGCACTAGACGAAATGTAATTCGTCAATTGTTAAAATAAAATAAATGAAATTGACAAGAATTGTCGTGTTTGACAAATTAGGGATTTCGAAGGTGTGTTTCGTCATTGCATCACGTTATTTTTATCGGTTTTAAGGTCATCGCATATTGACAGTGGCTGCCTAGATTTTCACAGAATCGAGGTATGTTTCCCTATTAGGACGACGATAGCAGCACCGCCTGGCTAAGCTGTTATCTTGCGTGTTTTTCGTTCTAGATTTTTAAAACAATTTAGGAGCCATAGGATGTGTCGCTATTAAAACTATAGACATTTTTTTACGCACCATGAAATTTATAGATATCCATGTACATTCCATGACTTTCACACAACGCCATCTAATCTCAAACTATGCAGAGCTTTTATTATAAGTACTAGACAACTGACATACAAACATAAACTTCTAAATACATACATGTTATAGGTAAATTACTTCCAGACACAGAACAAATGGTCATGTGTATTACACAAATATTTATACTGGGTGGGAATCGAACCCACGACCTGTGGTACAGCAGTCAGGGTCACTAACTACTAGACCAACAGACCAGTCAAAAACCAGATAAACCTGTGAAAAACTTACTCCGAATTGCAATTTCATATTTTAATAATCATAGTAAAGCGTAATCATTTACAAGTCAATGGACAATTAAACCAAAAAAAGAGAAAATTTAACCTTCTGTCAGGATTCGAACCTGCTATCCCCTACCAACGGAGCTTACGAGGACTTGGACTAAGTGTTAAAATTTTCCAATTACTTTCGTTGCAAGACTTATAGAGACTTTTGTTTGAGTGAGTACTTAAACATTATATCATTGTACGCGTGTGATAACAGATCTCAATCGTGTGTACCTACTTGGAGAGGCCTATGTCCAGCAGTGGACTGCGATAGGCTGATGATAAGGATATGTCATAATTAAGAGATATATAACGGTTTACTCACGCGTATTTATCGGGATAGCCCGACTAGTCACGGACCCAACCGGAGTCCTTAATCATGAGCTGACGCGGCGGTGGGGTCGCGAGTCGAGTTCGACTCGCGACTCCGGGTCCGAAACTAGTCGGGCTATTCCGATATATACGCGTTAGTAAACCGTTATATATCTCTTAAATATGAATAATTCTCACGAAAGTTATTATAAAAAAAGATATGTCATAACATTAGGAATCTCCACTCACCATGTTGCTGCTCATACCGTTGCTTGAAAGGTGCCAGAAGCGGGTCGTACTTGATCTCATCGGGCAGGTCCACCCAGATCTCCAGGCTGCCGGGAGTCAGGTCACTGGGCACCACAGAGTATACACTGTTCCTGTCTCTCTTACTCACACACTTTAATGATCGGAACACACCAGCCATGATTGTTCGTCAGGACATTTTTTTAAGTAAAAATAGTTGTGTCTAGAGTAAAAAGCTAAGTTTTAGGTGTATTAGGTATTTGATTAAAAAAATCTAATTATTCTATCAGATAGATTTCTAAAATACATTGAATAGGTATTTTTTCTCATCAAATCAATTATAAATACAATGATTATGTATCTATTTTTTACGCAATAAAAGATAAAATACGTTTTCAATATTTTTTGGAAATGTATCTGACAGACTAGTTAGTTTTTTTAAATATCCAAGTCAGTATAAATTCTAATGAGAATAATAATTAGATGCTCAGCTAAAGTATAATCTATTAGCATAATTAGATATTTTTGCTAACTAAGGAATAATTTGATCGTGAGATCGAGACCTTTTAATAAGATTTGCTTAAATTTTAAGTCTTCAGATCCATACAGTACTTTTAAAGCGAATAAAAACGCCAACAGACTTCTATTTTTTCCTTTGATATTCACTAAATGAAGACAAACAAAATTTGCTAGGAGCACCTACGAAAGTTATAACTATTTCGATTTCATAGAATACATTTCCTACGTGACTACTTTGAACGCTGTTCAAATCCTTTGCTATTATTTAAATTACTACATAGCATATAACAAAGAAACTTCCTGGTGTATATCTGTCTGTCCCTATGTATGCTTAATCCCTATGTATCTTTAAAACTATGCAATGAATTTTCATGTGTTTTTTTTATAATTATAATGTTTTAAGAGGAAGGTTTATATGTACAATAAATCAGTATTGCACCCGTGCTGGGACGAGTCACTAGTACATTATTAGTGTATAACACTTGTAAAAAACTAACAGCACATTTAGTTCGAAGAGATACACTTTGTGTCTTTGTCTGAATAGTTTTTCCTCAAAATATCACTATGAACAATGGATGTATGGACAAAGTCGCTTAAATTCAAACAATGATTTCCTAAGAGCACTTTCAATATCATTCAAACTGGTATTACCAAAATTGCAATAGCAATTCGGTAACAAAAACTTTGCGATTCATATCGCAGTCAGCAGATGTATCGCAAAATGTAGACTATCGCGTTGCTTTTGCAAATCAAGTAATACCACTGCCGAGCTATTTATGAGTTAAAACTACACAAACACACTTATAACACCTTTTCTTGAATTAAAAATACTAGAAAAACAGTCATTTAAACTAAAATTTGCAATTATAACTCCCGGAATTGTATAAACCGTCTTATTTTTGTTATTATAACCAAATGATAGATGTTGCTTAGGTCAACAACCTGGCTACACTGGTTAAAACTGACAAGAACTGCTTCAATCCGGTTCGGGCATTACGTCATAAGTTTCTAAGCGCCATCTTGAATTTCATTGTTTTTTTTTTTACTTTCAAATGTTATTGTTTGCGATTTCCAGTAGGCGGTGTATCTATTTTTGGAAAATAATGTGTGGAACTATGAAATTAAACTAGGTATATAGGTACCTACTATAAACTTTTCTACCTATAAAATAACATATTTACAAAGCGTCAAAAAATATATCGTCATCTCCGTCAGTGGCGGGAAACGTGCCCAGGAGACTGGCGGCATTACCACGTTGAATAGCAATGCCAATTCTTTGTGCAAAATGTAAATTTTAAACTAAATACATATTTTTAAAGAATTTTTCAATACACTTTATGGTGTACTAGTTTTAATATAATGACTAAAGAATAATTATGCACTTTAAAATTAATAATTTATTAGTTATTTGGTTACTTAGTACATTATTTTAATTTATCACTTCTAAGAAATTAGAATCTATCAAACTGTCGTACTGAAATTTCTATACAATTTTTGCTATGCGAAGAACCGTACGACCATAGATGGATGGATGTTTATTACTGTTTCACGCTCAATGGCCCCCTGGATTAATATATAGCCAATTTTTTTACCTATTTGGTCCGAGGGGGTAATGTATTTGCAGCTATAACCGACATGCGCACAGGCAACTACAGCTAGAAAAATAAGTAAAACGATACAAAAAGTCACGTAATATTAAGTCATAATTACAATGTTTGATCGGATGCAAAGACACGCAGACTACCTCAAGCCATTGTCTGACATACAATGCGTCGATAAAACGTCGGTTTTATTAACCCACGCGTATAACAAGAACGGCGGATGTATATTTTCAAATAACTTGCCGAGTCTTAGGAGCTCTGTACACGTAAGAATGTCTAAAACGCATCAAGAATTAAGTGTAAACCGTAATTTACGAAAATCACACTACTATAAGTAGTGCTACAAGGATCTTTTGTCACGCGGTCGAAATCGGAAATAATGCCGTCATTATATGAAAAAATCATCACTTTTAATAGACAGTTGAGTTAATTCTTGTTGCGAATGTGCACACCAACGCCCTCATGTTAATGTCATCCACGTGCCGAAAGATCCTTGTAGCAGTATAAACTCTTGCTCCCGATTGTCATACGTTGATCTTTGACAGTCGTTAAGTCACTACAATTCTGACGCGCAGTCTTCTATGGGATATAGTGTTTTACCCAGTAACATGGGTTATGGAGGTCGGGTAGGCAGGCGTATTAATGTTATCAGCAGTTTTGACCGATTTCGGCCCCAGCGGCTAGTGTTACTATGACACCAGCCAGCTACGCGGGACATATAATAGTGCACAAGCGTATGCTAACACAGGTGCACTCTCTGTTCCTTTACTCTCATAGCCCAGTAAAACAGCAATTAGACACGACCGGAGAGAGATCAGGAGCAGGAACTACATTTTTCCGTGACTTGCGAAACACGGAATCTGTGATATTTTTTCTAAAACGCACACAACATTCGAAAAGTCGTTTCATGCCTAGGAATCGAACTCGAGACCAATGATTTGGCAGTCCTACGGTCTTACCACTAAGTTAAACTATAAAAGTAAACAAACAGAGTATGGAATTTATTAGCTAAATACTATGAATACATGGGAAATTCCTTGAACAGCATGATTTTGTCAGTAATGACTTAGAATGAAAAAGCAAATTGCCTTCAGTAATGGTATACATCGATTTAAGATCAAATTGCACTACGGCGGAATGCATTGAAAGAGACGATTTAAAATTATAACCTACATAATACTACATACTGGAGGCCTTCGCCCAGCAGTGGGACATCTTGGGCTAGTAATAATAAATAATTTATAATTGACGACTGGCCTGTCGGTCTAGTGGTTAGTGGCCCTGACTGCTATACCGGAGGTCGTGGGTTCGATTCTTCATCAAGACAAATGTTTGTGTGACAGTGAGAGTGTAATTTATCATATATAGTACTTAAATATTATATAACAATATGTATGTATTTAGAAATACATTAAATATAAATATATAAATTGCCGGCCGGGAGTGTGCCCAAAAGGCTGGCAGCATTACCACGTTGGATGGCAATGCTTATCCTCTGTGCGAAGTAAAATGCGGTTCGCAAATATATTACATGTTTCGTTACAATAAAATGGTCACCCATCCACGGACAAACCTAGACAAATGTTGCTTTACCTGTGACAAGTCATAAACACGTGTCTATTGACGTTTTTAAACAGTTTACATACAACTACTAACGTAGCTTCATTACAACGAGGAAACCGTTAATTATTGTATTTAACCTCATCATCGGACTATTTTTGTTCTCAATAACACGAGGCTCATTAATTAGTGGATGTAGTTTGCTACACTTAAAGCAGAATGCGCAAGCGATTCCGCAGATCGAACTCGAGACCTTTGATTTTTCAGTCCTGCGGTCTTACCACTAGGCTATCACAGCTAATTGTTGGTCCTAATTGGTGGTGAGCTCCATTTTTTTCCGCACGTAGGCCTCTGCGGCCCATTGTGCAGGCTACCACAGCTTCGAAACACAATATTTTTTTCGCCATATAGAGACTGCCAAAATGGTACTATAATCTTTTTTAACGACTCTCTTACTAAGGAATTTAATCCTACAAGGATTAAATTCCTTAGTAAGAAAGTTTCACAAACAATCAATTCACATGCACAAAGACCCAGACTCAGAACAAATCTTTGTAGATCGCACAAATTCTTGTTCTACGCGGGGATCGAACCTGTGATACGTTGCGTACAGTAGTAATTGACGTGGTGACCTCTACCACTCGGCTATCCGTGCTGTCAATTTAGTATTTCATTACTTTATAACATAATTTGACGTGAAGTAATTTCTATTTAACGCATGTGTAGTGAACAAATGCATTCGTTTCACCGCCATTATAATTTTTGAGTGGACGAATCAATTAAATATCACAAGCCACAATTTTATACTCTAATGCAAGTTAGAGAAATTACAACAGTAAGTTTTATTACCGAAACCAATACATTACACATATAAATAAAATTGGAGTGTATGTTTATAGTATTGAATATAGAAAGTAGTTTTAAATATTTAAGCAAACGGACAGCGACATCGACTTTGTCTTATACTATGTAGTGAAGAGGCATTTATCTAAAGTAATATTTACAGGTATAAAACGTAATTATTTATCCTGAAGTTAAGAGCAAACAGTTAACTTTAACTGCGGTTTACAAGTAATCGGAACTCGAGAGTTAATAACTGCCTTATCTCGAACACACCGATAGTGGGTATCGTAACACTACAGTGAGGTAAACGAAATCACTGCGAAAGGTTTCATTTCAACTAAAACTAGAATAATACTTTTTGAAGTAAAAAAACTATAATAAATAAGCCTATACACGTCCCACTCCTGGGTACAGGCCTCTCCCCATATAGGAAAGAAATATAGAAATTCCTCACGATATTTTCCTTCACCGTTTGTCAGTAGTGTCTTAGAATAATTAAGAAACTACATATAACATTTAAAAAGTCACATTGGTACTTGCCTATGCTGGGAATCGAAGTTTCACCTCGTGCAAACACGCTACGTGCTACAAATCCATACAGTTCACCCGTGCAAAGCTTTAGCTGGTGGCTAGTTTGATATAAATTCCAACTTAATAAGTCCATTCGTTTGTAACAAAAAGGGTCTTGACAGACAGACAGGAAAGTGATCCTATAAGGATTTTTTTTTCTTTTAACGTTCTCTAAAAATACCTTGGTCAACAAGCTGCCCCACGGTGGGGTGCCATTATCTCTCAGAACGAGCATTGATCACAACACACAAACTCCAGTACTTCATTTGTTTAGATAAATGTAGTCAAGCGTGAGCGTATGAAATAACATACAATAGTATCACGTTCCTAACATATGGCTTATTGTTCTGAGTAGTATTTTATTACGGAGCTCTTAAAATCTTCTATACATATAAATAAAATTGGAGGTTTTGCTTGTAATATTGAAGTAACTATTATTTACTGAAAGTATTTGAATATATATTATACGTACGTAATATATATGTATACCTACATACACTAAAATAACAATTTTTAAATGTTTGTCTATCTGTCTGTTTGTTTGTTCTCGCTAAGCTCTGAAACGGTTGAATCGATTTTGATGGGATTTGGCAGGTAACTGACATAATAAGGAGTAACTTAGGCTATTTTTATTGCAGGAAATAAACAAATTTATATTTTTGTTAAATTCACATGAGGATAAACATAATTTACAACACCTGTATCCTATAAGGATGTACAGTTTTATACGTTGTATTACAATAACTTTCGTGAGACAGATTCATAATATATGTTAACGGTTTACTCACGCGTATTTATCAGAATAGCGCGACTAGTTTCTTACCCAACCAGAGTCCTTAATCATGAGCTGACGTAATAGGGTCCCACTCATGACTAAGGTGCTACTGTGCTTTAGAAGCAGTTTTGTTAGGCACGTAAAAATATAGGTCCTGCGCCTGATCTCTCTCCGGTCGTGTCAGATTGCCGTCCCATCGGGCTATGAGAGTAAAGGAATAGGGAGTGCACCTGTGTTAGCACACGCTTGTGCACTATAATATGTCCCGCGTAGCTGGCTGGTGTCATAGTAACACTAGCCGCCGTGGCCGAAATCGGTCCGGATATTATTATTATCTGTATGACGTTGATTATAAAAAGCCTTTTACTGTAACAATTAAAAGCTTCCGATAAAGCTAGTTAATGTTGTTACTACAACTTGTATTACTAAGTATCACAGTATCCCATTAGGAATGACTGTAAATAATATCATTATGTATGTGTCTCGCTTTGAGACACAGACCTTTAATAATAATAATATTCCACGACTTTCACACAGCGCCATCTAGTCTCAAACGAAGCAAACCTGGTTTTTGAGTACTAGACAACTGATTGAAATACTTCTAAATACATACATATTGTAAATAAATTATACCCAGACACAGAACAGCTGATCGTGCTCATCGCATAAACGTTTGTCCTGGGTGGGAATCGAACCCACGACCTCTGGCATAGCAGACAGGCCTACTAACCGCTAGACCAACAGGCCAGCCAAACCTCTTCCCATGTAGAAGTTTAACCATTGATTAATGTAAAGATAAGTTTTTTTTTTATCAAATAGCTGTTGCTGTTGGTTACAGCTATGAAATATTAATCACATTTCATGCAGTAAGGTAAAATCGAGCCTATGTGTTAATCCAAAGTGTCAGATAAATTCATACCAATTGTCACACTCGAAGTGTCGCGGGCTCGATTCCCGCGTAGGACAAGAATTTGTGCCCCTCGCGATACAAGGATTAAATTCCTTAGTGTGGGAGTCTTTTTTTCTCCTTAATATTATATTTGTAGGAATGATCTTTGATAGTTGTAGACAATAACAACGTTTTACTAGAAATACGAATATGTATCAACTTTACTAGACGCTGAACAAATACAGCTGTGAACTATTTATGTT
Organism: Chrysodeixis includens; assembly: GCA_941860345.1. NCBI lineage: Eukaryota > Metazoa > Arthropoda > Insecta > Lepidoptera > Noctuidae > Chrysodeixis > Chrysodeixis includens. The sequence goes on along the minus strand of OW796110.1, from coordinate 2,589,622 downwards.
TTTTAGCGAACTTTTGCACAGTTTTCCTTATAACCTTGATATTCAGAAGGTCAGTATCTACATTTAATAAAACTATCCAGCCGTTTGAGCGTGAAAGAGTAACACATATCCAACTATCCATCCATACTTAAAACTGATGCGTTTATAATATTAGGATTCATTTTAAGGCCGGCCTCATACAGTATGAAATTCAGAATCTGAGAGTCGGTTTTCTATAGCAAATATACAAAAAGTAGATTAGTATTACTTACCTGTAACTTAAAAGTGGTTTGGATTGAAATAAAGAACAGACTTTCAGATTCTGAATTACGGAGTGTATGAGGCCGCCCTAAGTGTCTAATGTTTATATTCTATTTAGTATTAGAATTAGTACAAAATTTCAATTCAAAAGATTTTTAATTGTGACGTTTCGAGAAACCTCTACAGTCTAGTATTTGATTGCTGGTCGGCTCCCAGTCTCACCGACAGCTGAACACCGTATGTCACAGAGCGACTGTCTATCTGACCTCCACAACCCATGTTACTGGGTAACACAGTGTCCCATAGTAAGACAGCGTCAGAATTGAATTTTTAGGGTAAAATTACATGTGCTATTTTAGTAAGATCTGCAATTGAAACATGTTTTTTTTAACTTAGTCACTTATATTAATTAAGTTAATTGAATAATTCTGAAAGTTTTCAGTGAGTTTGAAATAAAGTACGAAAGCAAATACGAAAATTTTTCGTCTTGTATATAAAATTCCCGTGTCACAATGTTAGTTACCGTACTCCTCCGAAACGACTGGGCCGATTCTCATGAAATTTGTATATGCATTCAGTAGGTCTAAAAATCGGCTACTATCAATTTTCTTCTTATTTTTGGTGAACGAAGTCGCGGTCTACAACTAGTCTAAGAATATTTTTTGAAGTATTTTAAAGCTGTCTTTACAGCCTATAAAACAAAAGATAAATTTACAAGTTTACTGAAAAATATCCTGACAGAATTTGTAACACAATTTTAACTAAAACTTTCGCCCAAAACGCATTACACAAACACAAAGAAAACCTCAAAAAGCACAGACCACAAATTCAAAAATAGTTAACACTGCACTCAAAATGTCCCAACTTTCACTTTTAAAATTAACGAACTGTTTTAAAAATTAAAGATGGCGTCGACGCGTCCGTTAACCGCGACCGTGCGATGTAAACTGAGTTTACTGAAGGTAAACCATTCGGTATAATACGCAGGTTGTTATTAAGATAACACGCTAAATGGCTGGTATTATAGTATACTAGATGTATTTCGTAAAAAATGCTAGAATGATCTGTTGTTATGTTTTCCAAAGACAAGTTTTGGATAGTAATTTGACCGAAAATGATCGATTTTTGGTGTTAAATATTACCATTCTGTTTGACATAAAAATAACATTAATTACAGATCGATCCATTTACGAAAAATACTAATTTTAGGATATTAAAATACTTTTTGACCGATCACAGCGAAAATTTGACGATGTTTTTTGTTAGGTTGAAATTTTTTTTATGATTGAAAGACCAGCGTAGTTTAATACAGGCAACTCCATACAAAGTACGGTATTCGAACTTAGTTTACAAACATCACTGACAATCGCGGTATCACTTTCGCGACAAATACATTGTTACCGAAAAGTTATTTGACAGTTATTTAACCGGCAACAATTTACTTGGGTAATGGTTAAGGTAAAAGGAAATTAAATCATTTGTTTAAGTACATATTGTAGTAATTATAAATAGACTTGTAATTAAAAACACAAATTAGATTTTTTTATAGCAGATAACTTGCCCTAACTTCACATGATTGCTACACTGATGTGTCAAAATCAAAAGGTTTTTATTTCAAAACGTTACTGGCTCTAGTTGCGCGGTTCCAGAATGTCATTCTTATGGAGAAGAACCGGCAAGAAACTCGAAAACTTTATACATATAAACCTTCCTCTTGAAACATTATATCTATTAAAAAACCCGCATCAAAATCCATTGCGTAGTTTTAAAGATTTAAGCCTACATAGAGACAGATAGTTGCGATAAGTGACTTAGTTTTATAATCTGTATTAATGTACTGATCCACGTTTTTTTACAAAATAATTACAGTTCGTGGCAATATCTACTCCATATTTAAAAATAGGTTTAAGTCTTCAAAATTATACTATTACTGGTAAAGTATTCTTTAAACGTGTCCAAGATTGTATAAATGTAAAATAATTTTAGTTTTATACAGTCATTGTAATTACAGCTTTATAGATTAATAGCAAAGTAATAAAAAGCGTTGTATGATGTACATATGACTTTTAATATAACTTATCACACTATATTGTTACTACTTGATTAAGGAAAACTAACAACCAATATCGTTAATAACGTGGCCGTGTATGACTTTAAAGCAATAAATTATGTTCTCAAATAAACGCGTTGTAGATAAAAGTTAAGCTGCGCTAGCCGCGGTTAAGTTTTTAGATGGGTGACCAGTTGGAAACATAAACCTTTGTGGGTTAAAAACGCATCGACGATATACTTTGATCTTCGACAATTGTTAAGTCATTACAATTCTGACCCGCAGTCTTAGATACTATGGGATACTGTGTTACCTAGTAACATGGGTTGTGGAAGTCAGATAGACAGTCGCTCTGTGACATACGGTGTTCAGCTGTCGGTGAGACTGGGAGCCGACACCGACTTAGCATAGGAAAAAAAAGGCAGAAAAATTAACGCAATTTCTTGTAGATTTGCCAAATAACTAAATTAAGATGAACATACAAATATAAAAGTTATAAACTCAAGGTTTCTATTAGCATATTAAGTGTTAATTTCATACAATACTTCTTTTATTTAAAAGCATAAATAATGAGGCCAGAAACGTGAAATAATCTATTTTTGGAATGAATGTATCTCTGTTTGGTACATCATCTAAAAAGGTTGTTATAACTTTAACAAGATTTTGCACTTATGTCAGTTTTCTTGAAATTTACAATGGGAATGAGTAAACTGCACGGATAGGCGAGTGGTATAAGTCAACACGCTAATTACCGCTGTGCGCGACGTGTCGCAAGTTCGATCCCCGCGTAGGACAAGAATTGGTGCGATCCACAAATTCTTGTCCTGAGTCTGGGTGTATTTGTGCATGTGAGCTGAACGTCTGTAAAACCCTCCGCGACACAACGGTTAAATTCCTGAGTGCGGGTTGTCGTTTTTTTTTTGAAGTTGATGGCGGCAAGTACCTATCACCTATATGCACGGGGGTTTCTAGGTTGTTTTTAGAGGTATATTTGTTTTCTACCAACATCATTTGGAATACATTTCCGATTTTCGCCAGTTATTTTGAAATTTTAGTAAAGGATTATGCAGAAAAGCATGCGCAAGCAACGACGATATTTGATCTGATCTAAAGACCTGGGTTTTTTAGATAATTATACAAATCGCAATTCCTACATATCACCGCCGACTTTCAAAGGTATTAAATATGACACAAAAACTAGTTTAACTAATGATTTTTATCGAATTAAATTAGTAAATACGTAATAGGTTATTAATTAAACGCATGATTAGATATAATTACCAAGTAATTTATAAGTAATTAGCAGTTTTACAAAGATAGCGGCCTCTTTATAAAACTGCGAATTCTTCTTATTCAAGTAGTTTGACAGGCCTGTTGGTCTAGTGGATAGTGGCCCTGACTGCTCTACCGGAGGTCGGAGGGTTCGATTCCCACCCAGGACAAATGTTTATGTGATGAGCACGATCCTTTTTGGGTGCAGGCACTTAAGTTTTGCCTAAAAATTAATTCTTAGTTTCTCAAACACCGATTAATACAAAAAATGTTATTCGTCAGTCAAATCCAACCACTCAAATTCGTGAATTAAACTTGTATTTACAAATAAATTGAAAAATATACTCGAGATAGATTTTCAAATGATCCCTTACAAGAACTGATTGCCGTTTATTACGTCAAGGGTGTTGTGGAGTTATTTCGGTCTAATGAGCAAATTCTTTGATCTACACACGACCTTGACCCACTAGGTTATATTATCGGATTATCCTTCATAAGCCTGCATAGGCTAGTGACACGTCGATAGGCGTCGACGATGATAATAATAATGTCTCCTGACCGCTTTTAGCCACGGCGGTGTTACTATGACACCAGCCAGCTACGCGGGACATATTATAGTGCACAAGCGTGTGCTAACACAGGGGCACTCTCTGTTCCTTTACTCTCATAGTCGGATGGGACGGTAATCCGACACGACCGGAGAGATATCAGCCGCAGGATCCACATTTTTACGTGCCTTCCAAAAGACGGAAGCTGTGATATAAAATTTATTTCTACACCGCACAAACATTCAAAAAGTCGTTGCGCGCCGTGGGGGTCGAACTTGAGATCTTTAACTTGGCAGTCCTACGGTCTTATCACTAGGCTATCACAGCCTAGCGGAAAAAACGGAGTCTGTCCTTTGTCAATATATGAAATACAATGTTCTCATTGTGTATTCAAAGTATGACATACCAGCATATGGTGTTTACAACTTTCCAAGATGGCGACTGAATACAAATGTCAAATTGTTTATGATGTAATGGCAAGTAGAATTGTTTCACAAGGCTTTTAACCGACTGGGACTGAAGATTGGTTTTGAGTGTATTTACAAGTGTACCTATCTACTTTTTTCACGTCTCCCGCACTAAGAAATTTAATTCTTGTATCGCAGTGGGTTTCACAGACATTTAATTTACATGCACGGAGACATCCAAACTCAGAATAAGCATTTCTTGAACGCTCAAATTGTTGCTCTACGCGGGGATCGAACCCGCGACACGTCGCGTACTGTGCAATGGTAATTGGCGTGGTGATTACTCGGCTATCCGTGCAGTCATTATTATATTTGTAGAAGATACTTTATCGATTATTTGGTATGTTTAAACAAGTTCGTCTTATAATTTTTACTTAGACCCGCTGGCTGTCTGTAGCTAGAGTGTATTTCAAACATCGTGAGTTACCTACAAGTAGGTTAGGTCAAAACACAAACGTATTCATTATTTTACTAATTTTTTAGGCGTAGCTGACCCAAACCCAAATAGATAAAATATAATATTTTGCTGTTACCTTGTTATAATGGCGTGGTGTGTAGCGACGTATATACCATGGCTGTTAGGTTTCCGTACAAAAGGTAATTCAAACAACTACCAAAATGAAAACTCATACAGGTTTTATGTAGGAAAAACTCTATTGTATAGTCGTTCAAAAACTGTGCTGCGGAGAGTACAAATATCTCTATCACGCTTGTTGCAAGTCTTAAGGCGACACATGAAAATACAACCGCGTGCAAAAACGACGCACGAGATGCGCATAGTAAAATGTTAACCCTTAGTTATTATGCTGTCTTCCTGCCGCGGCTGAATTACCGCTCGCCCGGCACTCAAAGGGCTCCAGGAGGAACATAGTGGGTTTTAGTCAATAACAATCTGACACTCCCTCCCGCTGCACACACAGCGGGCGGGTCAGTTGATGATATCTCTCGAAAAAATAGGCATTTAGTTAAGTGTCGTTTTTACTTACTGTCAGTTTTGTTAGGTACATTTTGGAGACTAAAGTAGTCAAGTTTAACAACACGAAATAGATTATAACTAAATCATTCATTCATTCAGTCTTAGCAAGAATGAATGACCGAATGTTTGAAGTAACTCACCGTTCATATTCAATGGCTGAAACATCCGCGTCGCTTGAACTGTGATTTATCTTAAGCAGTCCATTCCTCTTGAAGAAGGATTTTCTTCTTCCTCTGGAGTATTTATCCTCTGTGCTTGACTCTATGAATGATATGGTCGATGAAGATGTGAAGTCTTTGTGGTTCTCCATTACCCTAAAAGAATAGAAATCTTATAAACCAGAAATTTGTTGTTTGGCCTCGCGGTTCTATGTTTGGATTTGTACGCACGAAGTTCAGGTTCAAACTTTAGCGCAAGTATCAATGTGACTTTTTCAGAGGTATGTAATTTTTTTAATCATTCTAAGATACTATTGAGGAACGGTGAAGAAAAAACATCGTGTGGAAACCTGGATTCCAGATATTGGAATCTGAAATCGCCTTTCCGCAGTGAGCTAGCGTGGTGATCAATGATCAAACCTTCACTAGGTGGTTTTTTTATCTTTTATTTTTAAACCAGCTTCTTCCCGTGGCTTTGCCCTAGTAAAAGTCAATTTCAGCTGAAAAACCATTAACCTACCTTTACGCAGTCTCCTATAGGTTTGACAAGATTTCTGTTGCAAATGAATGGTAAATAGGACATAAACCACCAATCTTTTAGAGTAGGTTTGATTACTTCACAAGTTCATAAGACTACAATACTTCAATCTTAGATATTAATTTAAACTGTACATCTTAACGCGTTCCAGAGAGAAAAAAATACTATTGGAGATACCTGACTAGTTTCGAATAGGTTATAATTGAAACTACCTAGTCAAAATCCTACTGTTAGTAATAAAAACTAGTATAAATATACAGTCTGTCTATCAGTACTATAAATAGCATAGAAACGTCTACGAACACAGAATATTTAAAGTATAAAAACCCTTATTGATTTTGTCTGCGAACTGTTTTGACCTTGACCGCTTTTAGATGTTATATCTCATAATATATATAAAATTTTACATGTTATTCATTGCTAAATAATAGAACAACCTATGAAAAGCTGATACAGTAAAGTTAAGCTTATGTTTCATACATAAAATTAGTAAAATCATACATTTAAAACTCCGTACATTTACGCTTGTTTGCGATCAGATAGCTAATTGTTTTCTGTGCATAACCTTTATAGTTTTCTAAGAAATAGATGCTCTATTACTTGATCTAAGTATTAGTTAATTAATATACTTGCATATTAAACAAGAAACTCTGCGTTTGATACAAAAATACGAAAGAAAGCTATATGTTTATTTAAGGCAGAAGCAGTAAAAAACTTACCTTTCGTCTTTTTCGTTTACATTTAACATTTAATTTCATCTGAATTACAATACACGATTCACAAAAATATATGTAACACTTTATTGACACAAATAACTTGAACTTTTGTAAATACCCACATTTTTAGCAAAATAATTCTCCAAATCTGTTGACTGTTTATACTCCGTGGCGCTAGTAGCGTGCGGTGGACGCGTGAACTAATTGATTGATTTTTGTTAAGTCAAGTTAGACACTTTTTATGTGAACGCTGTTGATTTAAAATGTTAATAATTGATACATTTTTTCTAAAGATAAATAGAAGTAAAGTATGTGTTCAATATTATTGTTAATACATTTTTCGTAGATATTATTTCGATCTAGCGAAAGTGCTTAATTTTATTGAGTACTGTACTGCGACCCGTGACTGCGACGCATGGAATCTTTCAGTACTAGCAAAGCCGTACAAGTTTTGCTGTAACAATATACTTAATTACAGATGGATATAATATGTGTAATGATGGACATTATAGACAAAAATCTTTTACAAACGTCAATTATAATCGAAGACAAAACATTATTTTGTTAAAAACGAGTACAAATTGGAACACTTATCAACTGTTCACTTACAACTTATCAAAGTTCAATAGTTTATAATTTGCCAAGATATCTGCAGTGTTTTAATTTATTATAAAACATTATAAAATATTACATTTTTAGTTCTCTGTAAGTGACATCTATTATCAAAAAGTGGAACTATGTCCGCATCACTATATTCAATTAGTTTTACTACTCTACACTAGATGGCGTAGTTAGCACTTGAAAGAGATAGCAATAGTGTACGTATGTCAACGCAAGTTCGGAAATTAAACTATGGACTGCCGAACACTTCCATTGAAGAAATAACACTACGCAGGACGAATTTTGCAAAAAATTATCATCGAAACTTGCGCGTAAGATTGTATAGCTTGCTTTCTCTATGTTTTACGTAGACTAGAAAGAGATGCAAGAGTTATAGGATTTCTACTGGTACGTTTTCTGTGGTTCCTTTTCCAGTCGGTAATGTTTATATTGTTTATGTTTCCGTCTATACAACTAGTGCCTTTAAAACGATGTTAAAACTAAAATATCCTTATAATTATCATATTTTTAGACTTATTTGATTCGAAAAGTGATAATGTTGTGTTAAAAATGACACTATTAATGTAAAAGTGTGTTTCGTAAGAACGAATCAGTGTTTATGTGTGATTGTTATTGATTTTTTAAGTTAGAAGTCATTTGTGTTGGTTGAGTGCGAAAATTAATTTGTTTTAGTAACTGAATATACAGGTAAACAATACTTTATTTATTCTTCATTGATTTACACCATATTTGTATTGAATACTTATTCACAAATACTCTTTCGAATGTATTTTAAAATAGCGACAGAATATTTTTGTTCCGAATTACAAGCTAACATTTTACGTATAATTTTGTCTATTTTCAATTAGGTTTGAATTAAAATAACTTTTGAAACACAGTTAACTTAATATCCTTCATTTCTTCGTATGTAAAATAAGGTTTTATGTAAGTAACCTCTAAAAATCCATCAGCTGATTGAAAGCGAATGTAATGTAGGCTTTCTAAGAAAAGCTTTGTACCACTAATGCTTTTATAACTTTCGTGAATGAAATACCAAAGAGGCTTTTACAATAGTTCTAAAAGTATTAAACAATATAATATAAACTATTAAGTCATGTTTATAACGAAAATAAAGTGGTAACTTGGTAAGTGCAGGTCTTAAAAATATTTTGTTGTGTATAGGGGTCTTATTTGCTTGACCTATTTTCGAAAGTGTTTAGAACATATACCTATGATTTAGTTTTAATTAAGGTTTAGACTTCTTAATTGAGGTCTTAGCAATTAAAATATTACCTAATGCTTAAGAAACATTGAAACCTAAATGAGAATAAATTTCGTACCGTATTTCTGAGTTTTTCGTAGCTTTTGTGTTACGTTTTGAATGCAATAGCTTTTTAAACATTATGTGGCTTTCGTTATTATTATCTAACTTTAATCTACTAACCCTTGGAAAATATTGATCGGTTTTAACTCAACTTACCCCATTTTAATCATTAAATGGGGTTAGTTGAGGTATCAACAGTGTCAGATTTTTTTATAACGCAAGATTTTTTTTTAAATCGTCTTAGCATTAATAAACCAAAAAGATTATATACTGAGATAAGTATTAAGAAAGAAAAAAACAATATTGATGTAATTATTTATTTTCGGAAATAGCTAGGTAACACCTTTTTTCTGTTATTATCCCATTTCTGGGCAAAGGAAGCCAAGTCCTTCCAAGATTCTTTATACTGAGAAAAAAATGATCAGAATTAGCAAATTAAAGAAAACGTATTGACGTAGGTATTGAATTATTTAGTGCCAGGTAAATATTAAAACAAGTTATCGTATTTAATAGGTATATTAAACTTTGATCTTGGCAAAAAATTAACACCACGTTTCTTGCAAACATTTGTAAGATCGAAAAACAAGCAAAAAATACGATCGTGAGTGCTTGTGTATATGACGATATCTACCTAATATGCCAATATTATTATATTTATTCTGTTAAATATTAGAATAATCAGATAATTCCGTTTTTGGAAAACAGACTGACTAGTAAGGATGGGATACAAAACTACATAACTCTACATCTTAGATACGATTTTTTTTTTGGTAAACGTTAATCTACCGCGGCTAGACACAGGCATTACATTTCTAATTTGCGGAATGTAGACAAAAATATTTAGCGATATAAGATGGCCATATTATCTACATTACAATACATAGTATCATGGGAAAACCACAACAATAAAGACATAATAATATACATATACTGTAGACCGTAAAACGCGAGAAAAACATCGCATTACAATCAATTCAACTCACTCTTGCTCACGTCCCTATGTGTAGGTAACCATTGTAAGTATACAGAGACGTTGTGTACTAACACAACGTGCATGTGTGTTACAGTCACACAGACGCAAGCTTCTATACTACACAATCGTTGCCTATCGCACACACATAGCGCCGCGCGCATAAATGAGTTGAACTGTCTGTAATAAACGATGCAAGAAAAACAGTTGTATTTACGTACTTAACTCGCGTAAGAAATATAATAAGTACCTAGGTAATAATTGTTGAGTTCATATTACATGAATATTATCTTGTTTTAAAGATATTTTTGATGTTTTACAAGTTGTAATAGTTATAAAAATTAACAAAACAAAGCCACGTTTGTTTTTTGTTTTTCATTAACAACTATATAATTTAAAGATAGGTATATGTTTTAGAAAACGATACTAAACTTGATAAGATTTGAATCGAGTAAAATAGAGACAGAATATTTATACTTTGACTTTATGAAGGCACGTGAAATGTGGGTCCTGCGCCAGATCACTCTCCGGTCGCATCGGATTACCGTCCCATCGGGCTATGAGAGTAAAGTAACAGAGAGTGCACTTGTGTTAGCACACGCTTGTGCACTATAATATGTCCCGCGTAGCTGGCTCGTGTCATAGTAACACTAGCCGCCGTGGACGAAATCGATCAGGAGAGACATTATTACTTTTTAGGAGCGGTGGTAGAGTTAACTAAAATCTCTTTTCTGTTCCAGATGAATCAAGATGAAGACCAAACTGACGTCTGTTACATATCTAGGCTTCACTGCCATGGATCGCAGGTTCTCCAACGCCATGCTGCCGTGGTTGTTGAGGGAAATTAGAACTACTGGTATACGGGATAAGGTAGGTTTTATCGTGGAATAGCTGTAGGCATGTGATTGCCTCTCGTCCTGGTCCAAAGCTGGGTTTTAGGTCACGAAGTTCAAACTTGAAGAAAAGAAGCACTCCAATGGATTTCTAAACAAAAGTTTTGCTTGCACGGATAGCCGAGTGGGTAGGTCACCACGCCAATTACCACTGTGCGCGACGTGTCGCGGGCTCGATCCCCGCGTAGGACAAGAATTTTTGCGTTCCACAAATGCATGTTCTGAGTCTGAGTGTGTTTGTGTATGTGAATAAAATATCTATGAAACCCCCCGCGATACGGATTAAATTCCTTAGTGCAGGAGTCGTTTAAAAAAAAGTTTCATCACTCTATAGTCCAACAATTCTAAGAAGTACCGTTTGACGTTTCATCATTTTCAAACCGAAACAACTTTGTTCATGCGTACAATACTCAGTTTCGACAACCTTTGTCATAAAACCATGAATTTAGAAAGATTTTATTATTGTATCTAAAAATTTACAATTTTTAATATCCTAATTTAATTGAAAACTTTCAAACAAAGCAAAATAACACATATTTACATAGTAAATAATTTCTAATAGTTCTATTTTTGACCTCATTGCAAAGTCACGTAGTTAGGTCACTGCTTGTAGTGTTGTGACTCTTCAGATACACTTGTATGCGAAAAAATCGATTACATGTATGAAAAATCGAATGTATTACTTTCAAATTATCAATTGACGACACGTTACTGCGCGACCGCATTATGCACTTAATACATAGGTACCCTAAAATAAATTACGACTTCGACAGACGACGTACACTCTGATAATTTCATAGATAATCAACTAGTCATTAATTTAAATGACGATGATGACGAAGACGATGACGATTCTAGTACTAGTAGTGTATAAATAAAATATCCTAATCATAACTTTTATTTCATTATGACAATTGATCTCTTAAAATTCGGATGTTATAGTAATCGATCTCATAAAAATCGCATATCATAGTAATCGATTTTTTTACTCCCAACCCTATTATCCTATTTGTCATAACTGTCAAACGGTACTTCTTAGATTTGTTGGACTATAACAGTTCCAGACTAAAAGAGTATTCATCATTAATTTAATTAAATCAAAAAAGAATCTAATACAGACCTACTTGAAGTACACATAATAGACAAAATTGTCCCGCAAACTTACTCTTGCTTTCGAGTACATCGTCAAAAATGGAATTTAAATCATACGAAATGAGTAATTTTCTTTTGTTTTAGCTCAGCATAGCGGTAGAAGATGGTTGTTTGAAGGCATACAACGGAAACTTCGAGCCGGTTATAATACACAGGCTTGTTGATATAATCAGGTGAGTTATATCTATTTTCTATTCAGTTACGTGTTGGAGTAATATTATTGCAGTTGTGGAAGCGTGGCAGCGTACTACACGGCGTAGAGCGGCGTCTCTCTTCCACACTCGGTGGTAGACCATCCGATTTCGGCAACAGCAGCTATTGTTACTTTGACACCAGCCAGCTACGCAGGACATTTATTTGTTTACAATTCTTACCTACATCGACATATTATAGTGCATAAGCTTGTGCGCAAACACAGGTGCACTCTCTGTTCCTTTGCTGTCATAATCCGATGGGACGGTAATCCGACACGACCGGAGAGAGTTTAGGCGCAGGACCCACATTTTTGCATTCCTTCCGAAACAAAAAAAAACTGCATATTCTATACTAATATTATAAAATAGTGAAGTTTGTGTGTTTGTAACATTATAGGCCGTATTCTCAGGATCTATCAAACCGATTTTGGAAATCCTTTTACAAATAAAAAGCCACGTTTTTTGTGAATGTCGTTGGCTATACATTAACCCCGACATGTGGCGACCGTGAGGTCGGGCCTGCAGGTGGCAGGAAGGGCACCCTGTCACCCGATCAGCTAACAGGCCAAGAAGAAAACAGACGCTTCGTCTTGCAAGTCCGTTCTTATGGGTAGTAAGGGGTGGGCTCTTTACACCTATCCTTTAGAGACTCCTTCTTCCAGCAGGACTAAGACTTGCCAGAGTCGCGCAGAGCATGCGCGAGCGATTCCGCGACTCAGGCTTTGGCAATAGAAGGGGCCCTGGATGTTTTTGGTTGATGTGAGTCCGATATAACCCCTCGCCGGGCCTTCGGCAGGTTGAAGTCATTAGAGTTTCACCACAGAAACTAAAAAAAAGGCTATGTATTAATCTAAAAGATACTGGGCAACGAAGCGGGCACGAGTTTGCTAGTACTACATACAGTTGTACACGCTATCTTGTAGGAACACTTGTGCCAATGTCAAATAAATTATTTAATGTGTATATTGTATAGTATTTGTGCAACTGACATGAAATGCCTGGTTTTATAGTTTTAAAATACCTACGGCCTCAGTGCCAAGATAAGGACAACTTTATTTAGGATAATTTTGGTAATTTCTCAAAGATAGGGATGATGACAGGGTATGAAAATTAAAAATCTAATTAGAGTCCTATGTCCAGCAGTGGACTGCAGTAGTTATTGTTTGGTCTTGCCTTAAAATGTTAGCATCACCTGATCACAATATCTAAAGGAAGAGAAGAATGTCATGACAAAATGTAAAAAGCACAATATCAAGAAAAACTATAAAACCCTTCTTTTCGTTTTAATTCTCAATACTAAAGTAGCTTGTGTTATGAGTACCTACGAGACAACCGATAAACATACTTATACACACTAAAATTTTAAATTGACTTGCAAAACCCATTCAAACGTTGGTAATTACAGTATAATAACAGAACTAGGTATGGTATAAACATACAATTAGGAATTACCAAACACACCAATAATTATTTAAATAACTCTTGTGTATAGGTTTGAACGTCTTATTAATAATTACATATTATTTTTCTATTTGAATGCGCCGTGCGAGGAGAGTAATGTGTTTACTTGTCCATCGCAATGCTGTTACAGAACTCTTCATGGGCGAGTCCCATTGGACTTAGCCGCTTTTTAGGGTTCCGTACCCAAAGGGTAAAACGGCACCCTATTAAAGACTCCGCTGTCTGTCTGTCTCTAGGCTGTATCTCATAAACCGTGATAGCTAGAAAGCTGAAATTTTCACAAATGATGTAGGTATTTCCGTTGCCGCTATAACAACTAATACAAAAAATTAGTAATTTTTTTTGCTCTGTATTTAAAACGGTAACAGGTAGACGCTTTTTCTATTATAGATGATAGAACGGAACCCTTCGTGCGCGACTCCGACTCTCATTTTGCCGGTCTTATTTAATCCCTTTGCGTACCAAATTAGGTTCAGTCATTGCTAAAACAGTGCGTCTAGTTGTAAGCCACAACAGTTGACGACAAAATTATTAAATAAAAACTTCATTGAAAAAAACTCATTCGTCACTTGTATAATAAAATAAGATTTATCTTAACATGGTTATAAGATTTGACAAACCAACTTTAATAATATAATTTGATTGATTAAGGAATGGCAGATGGACAAATCACAGAACATGTTGTAAAACAAGTTACAGATAATTATAATGATATAAATTGAGAAAAAACTGTATGACGTCCGAGTATCGATCAGGTTTTGTAAACAAAATTATGTTTATATACAACATAAAATTTCCATGTCACAATGTTAGTTACCGTACTACTCCTAAACGGCTTGACCGATTCCTCGCTTCCAGGACAAATGTTTGTGTGATGTAGGAAATATGGATAGATTGTATAAAGAATAATGTGAATGAAAATGGAGTATATTGTAGTGTGACGACTGATAGGGGAGAATGGCAGAAAGGTGGATGTTTATTAGTTGGCCAGTGTTCGTAACACAAGTTACTCATGTATTCATTATTTGAGACTAGATGGCGTTGTGTGAATGTTGAGGAAAAAAATTGGATGAATGAGTGAAATATATTACTGCAGTTGCATCTGTGTGTACATGTACAACTGCTATAATATTACATTAACAGTTGTGAGCTACGAAAACAGGTTAAAATAATAAAACTGGTTATTCAGGATATCTTCTCGTTGTTAATTAATTGACAAATATCGATTTGCAAACAAGTTATTTTTTGCACTAACTCAAAATGAACATAATAAAGTTTTTTAGTTAATATTCGGGTTTTGTACGTCAATTCTGACACCTTATGATTTTTATGAAAATAAATTATATCTCTACTAGCTATCGCCCGCAACTTCGCCCGTGCAATGTCGATGTAGCTCTAAAAAACCCCCACTTGTCGCAGTCGGTTAAAAATCCATACCAAATTTAATCAAATTTGCTCCAGCAGTAACAAACAAACATCTATCCATTCATAGACGGCTGATAGGAGCTGGATGCGAGTGGCAGAAAACAGATCTCAGTGGCGTGCACTTGGAGACGGAGAGGCCTATGTCCAGCTGTGGACTGCGATAGGCTGACGATGTCGATCCATCCATACTCACAAACTTGCGCGTTTATAATATTAGTAGGATTGGTGCAAAAAGAAGGGTTAATGCTTTATGCTTATGTGCAAGACTTTTGCAGTGGGTTATATGTCGCCAATCGTGGTAATAATATTGATGTACAATAATTTTGATATTATTACCTCATAAAAACGATGCACTGAAGTTCATAATATTATAATATGTAAATTAGACTCAAGCATCTGTGCCTGAGTCTGTCGATCATTTGTTATGACTAATGATCGTGCTCATAACACAAACATTTGTCCTGTGTCGGGATCGATCCCACGATCACCGTTATAGCAGTCAGGGCCACAAACTACTAGACCAACAGGACAGTCGAATAGTCTACTGCATTCAAACAACAACTTATGATTGGATTGCAGTTGAAATGCGGTCTGTCAGTCTAGATCCTCAGTTATTACAAACAACTTATCTCTTACTAACTATGATTTATCACCTATTCCTTGTCCCAGGGCCAGTCAAGTGCCAGGTCGTCCTGAAGAGCTGTTCTACATACTCCTCAATGAGAAGGAGGGTCTTCTGAACTGCTATCTCTTTAAAGCCGCCACAGTGCATGAGGTAAGTCATCTTCTTATCGTATGGTTAATGTACTGTCACGACCAAAAACATGTATACACGACCAAACAGTTGCAGTAGATTTCTTATGCGAAATTTCTGAAGCTGTTATGTAATATTCCTGATATTGTAAGGTAAACATAAAATGTTTAATTTGAAAGAAAATTTCACAAATTCATGCAAGATTTGACTAGGACTTGAGCTTCAATTGTTTGGTCGCGTATACATGTTGTTGCCCGTGACTGTACACATTTTTTTTTCTCGTTTTCTTTGGTGAAACGCTAATGATTACAACCCACGCCGAGGGCACGGTTTAGGAGTATGTCAGACTCCCACCGACTAAAAACACCCCGGGCCCCTTCTACTACCTAAGCCAGCGTCACGGGATCGCTCGCGCATGCTCTGCGTTACTCTGGCTGAATGTTTGATGTACAAACTGGTATCGGAGATTATCCCGCCCATAGACTTCTGCAACAAACACCCTTAAAAGGTAAGTGAGGTAAGTTCTTAGAGTTTTAGCCGTGGTTTTAGACATAAAAACATGGAGGTAAAGGCATGTAAGTATAGTTATTCCACCAACTGTGTGTCAACTGAAGTTTAAAAGAAAAATACATCGGCAGATAGGAGCTTAAAAAAACGGTTGGTTGAATATAGTCATGGATGATATTTATTATTCGAAAAAGCATAAAATAATTTACGAAAAATAAATTAAAAATTAAGCATAGGTACTGTCGAATAGAGTTATGTCCTCCTTTTTTAAAGTCGGTATAAAAACTTTATGTATTTGTGTCGACTCTAATATGTATGTGTTTATGTTCACATTTACCCCTTTTTAAAGCACCTACTGTTAAATTAACAGTAATATTCAGCATATTACTGTGCATATGGAAAATAGTATACATACACCAAATATTTTCAACAAATAGTAACAATTTTGTCCGTTTACCAAATTATGAAAAATTGTAAATACCTTCTTGATTTTAGTACTATAAGTTTTCGTGTCACGAGACACAATATTTACACAAGACGCTAGTACATCACTGTCTAGATAGAGAACAAACAAGATTCTGTAACATCCTGTCTTAGGCTCAATTCACACCAAAAGCGCGGCGAAGCGCAGCGCGGTTTGAGTGTCATTTGAATTTTTACTTTATTCCCATTACTATAATGTATATTTTCGCATGAGAAAGTCGAACGCGTCGAAGTCCCGCGGCGCCGCGGGCATCCGCGCGACTCGTTCGACTTTCTCATGCGAAAATATACATTATAGTAATGGGAATAAAGTAAAAATTCAAATGACACTCAAACCGCGCTGCGCTTCGCCGCGCTTTTGGTGTGAATTGAGCCTTAAAATAATCTGAGCAGCCTTTTCCTCAAACTATGATCTGACAACACACAACACTATACTCCATTTGTTTAGGTAATTAACTAAATGTAAACAATTTTGGTATGTCTTTTATACAAAATGTGATCTTGAAAAATGTAAAATACTTTTTATAACTTGAAATACATTCAGATTTTCTAAAACTATAGATATTTGATTTGTAAGTGGTAATATCTATATTTTAAATTATTTTTTTGGTTAAAAAGTAACGCCAAGATTGTTTACATTTAGTTAATTACCTAAACAAATGGAGTATAAGAGTTGGGTATGATATAACGTAGGATAATGACTTGCTTCTAAGACTTTAGAAGCTGTAATAGCCTAGTGGTAAGACCGTAGGACTGTCAAGTCAAAGGTCTCGAGTTCGATCCCCACGCAACGACTTTTCCAATGTTGTGTGCGTTTTAGAAATAAATTTCGCAGTTTCCGTGTTTCGGTAGGCACGTTAAAAGGTAGGTTCTGCGCCTGATCGTAGTTTTTTGTTTGACTCACATATTTTTACCGTATACCCAGTTGTTTTGAAAGATCTGTTTCATACGCGCGTTTAAAGCTTGCTGAGGGATTTTTTTCGTGTTTCATTATGCATATAACAGTTTTATTTGAAAAACCTACAACTGGATTTAGTAGGCTTTAAACACGTAAAGATTAAAACTAACATATTTGCATGTGCGAGGTCCCATAGAAACAGTCGGAACCAATAGCTTAATATACATATTAAAGAAGCTATTTAATGAAGAAAAATGACACATCCACGAATTTAGCTTAAGAATCATGAATCCGCTAAACAATAGGTTATAAGGTCAGTCAAACGACCGAATAACCCTAAAATCATGCAATAACCTTGCAAAATAAATAAAAGTTATATCACACTATTCAATACAAATGAATAAATAAATCCAATTTAAATAAATATAATTATAATCGACGGTCGTTACGTCTCTTACCTTGATAACTTTTAAATTTAGAATCGAACGAACAAAGTTTGTGACAGTTGTCAATCAGATTCGGTAATTAAATGTACTTTATAAAGATTGAATTTCGAAAATAAATGAAAGTAAATAAATTAAGTGAAAAATTAAATAAATTGTGTAATAAATAAAGTGTGAAATAATAAATTCAATAAATAAATTTCGTGAATAATAAAAATAAATATAAGCGTGTTTTAATGAAGTGAATTTTGTGTTTAAAACAATAGAACAACCTCTTGAATTGTTCATAAAGTGTTGTATTAAACGATTTATAATATATTTTTATAATATATAAATTAAATAATATATAACAATAACCATAGGCAAGGTAATCATAAAAACGGAATATGACGTAATAATTGAGTTGTAAATTATAACTACCTACCGGAAATATGCCTCTATAATTAAACAGTAAAAATATAAATAAAAACTTCTATAATAATTTAATTACTTTTTGTTGTATCAGAATCTAGTTACGAAAAATCTTCATGTTGAACTGTAGTGCGTATAGTTAACGTATTTATTATTTAGACACCAATATGTTGTATTAACTTATTGCAAAACCGGTTTTTCCTTTATGTGCATTTTTTTCCTTTTATAAATAAGTCGAACTAACTGTTGCCCGCGACTTCGCCCTCGTGAGTATTGGTTATAGCTGCAAAAACATTACTCCCTCTGTCGTAGAGTCGATCAAAAAATGGCCTATGTGTTAATCCAAGATGTCAGCTAACTTTATACCAAATTTTATCAAAATTGGTCTTGCGATTTGAGTGTGAAAGAGTAACAAACATCCATCTATCAATAATCAATCCATCCATACTTACAAACTTTCGCGTTTATAATGGACAATAATTGGACAATTTCGTAGGACAGTAATTGCCTATAAATGTTAATATTCTGAGTATAGATCTCCTCTCATTCTTTGAGCATTGATCACCACGCTAGCTCACTGAGGGCGATTTCCTTTTTCCAGACGTATTTCAATATTCTCTTAGGATAACTAAGAAAGTACGTAGAATTTTCATGGTCTCAACTTCGTCTGCATTGAAATCGAACCTGCAATCTTCGTAGAAACAAATCCGATCATAGAATGTCAAGGTCATACAAATTAATTAAAAATTTGACCCACTATAAAACTCGTCACATTAAAACTTCAATAATTATCTAGTTTATGAGATAACTAACTATTACTTACGGTTTTGGTTAGCTGCAATCGGGTAAAAATTAGCTTACTTAACAATGCAAGGTGTCAGCTATTTCTAAATCAAATTTTATCACAATTGTTCTTGCCGTTTAAGCGTGAAAGAGTAACGAACATACATACTAACAAAAGTCTAGTCTAAATATATTTGTCTCAGTCTAATTTCTATGAATATACAGTTTTGTAAACACTTCCGAAATGTCGTTTCGACCTTCACCTACTAATGAATTGAATATTTATTTAGTGCACACAAACAAAGACATTCCTTATAATTTGTATTATGTATGTATTTAATTTATAACTGTAGAAAATAAGATTTAAAATGTTTAAATACTAGTTAGACTCCACGGTTTTACTTGTCGTATTAAGACAATTATTTTTGAGGTTGTACCTACGTATAGGTATTATTAATCTTTCAGAATTTTTCGTTTGGTTGAAATCTTTAATATCAGGAACTATTGGTTCGAGTTGATAGTTTTTTTTTTGTGTTGGATGGTCTATTTATCGGAAAAAGCTATATTATGATTTATTTATTCATGTATAATATTTTTTGAGAATGAACTATTAATTGTGATTTGATTTGAATAAAATCTCGCATGGGCCAACTTTATATTTTTTATCTCAAAAAAAGATAAAGTACACAAGCGAGGCAACATTGCAGGATTCGCAGGCAAAAGTTATTGTAGATATTCACATTAGCATCATAATAATTATAAAGTATTTTAAAACAATATTGTTTAATAATACAATACATATTTACGTCAATTTTCCTATTCACAGCACTCTGTAATTTTAACTTTTCCTGTATTTAAATATTTCATCACAAAACGCTTTTATACAGCTCTGAAAACAGATCAACAATAAAATAATTTGTCAATTTACATTCAAATAATAAACAGTGCAAAAAAGTGCCGCGATAAATATTAAAACACAAAAAAAGCTTACAAATACGATATTTAATAAACTGAGAGACATTTAAAAGTGAAAAATAACAATATATTTATCGCGAAAAAGTACCTATCAAATAAATAAAAAGAAGTGCAAAAACAAGAAAACCAGGAAGAAATAAAACATAACCTATAAAAATCAGCTGACGGCGCGTGAAGTACCAAGTGTCAGTGCCAAGAACGATGGCTGGGTCAGTATTCGTGCCACTAGCGAGGCAAGCGGCCGTGTATTATACAGCCAGTCTCTCCGACGTACAATTCTGGCTAGGTGCCGTCCTAATCGTCCTAGCCTGCGAATTAGACCTAATATACTTCCATATACTCAACGCTATGGATATAGACCTAGACTAAAAAAAAAACAAAGTGAAAGTGACATTAAACACCGTTAAAAAGTGTTCAAAATTCGAATATTCGTGTGAAAAACAATAACAGACCTTGATGCTGTTTTCGGTGGCGGTATGTTTTGAAAATAGAATGAGTGTTGTGTGCCAATATTAAAACGGCGTGGATTTGAAGCTGTGTAAACACAAAACATATGATTCGCGCGCATTTTTGAATGGCTGTGACAGTTATGTGTGTGTTCGATGTTTAAATTCCTATAAAAAACATAAAACTTAAAATATGAATATTTAAAATTGATCTAAAAGTGTGATTCGAATTTTAAACAGTGATCAAAGACAATAACGGTATTTTTTGTGGAATGTGATCAAGAATGTGAAATATCGTGTTCTAATTTCAAACAATGCGTTTTTAAATTAAGTTTAATGGGTTTATAATTGTTTTGTGTCGTCATCATCGGACAATAGTGTTGTGCCTAGATTTGAATCTATAATTGGAATAAATTGTGAGTATAATTTTATTTTTATGCTTATTTTTAGTTTTAAATTATAATTTCATGGGTTTTGCATACCGTAAATGATTAATTTGTTTTTCATGAAAATGTATCCTGAAGGTCAATTCTCATATAAGCTGAAATTTGCCTATTCGACAGGCATATATTTCTTCCTAGTATAATAAATATCATGTTAATAAGGAAAAGCGAATTCGGCTTCGCTTGACCGAGTGTTGGTTACAACTGCAAAAACGTTACCATCTGATGCAGTCGGTTAATCCAGGATGTCAACTACATACCAAATTTCATCAAAACTGATCACTCACCGCTAGACCATCAGGCCAGTCAAAACTTAAAAACAAATAAACAAAGTAAGCTAAATAAAACCATTTAAAACAAAATTATTTTTGACGGCAAAAAGTTGCTTATAATACTTTTGACCTTCCTTAGAGCTCAAGCTATAAGAAATTTCATCAAATACGGTCAAGCGATTTATCTTCAAAGGCGTTGTAAACACAGATAATTTCTGAAATTAGCATTATTATATATTACATTACCCAAATTATCTCATTCATACGTTTCCTAAACATGTCAAATGACTGCTCTTCCTGAATACAAAACCACCAGTTTAACCGACTGTGCATATTAAAGAGGTATATGTATAACGGTTGTATAGACAACCTTTACTATGAATGATGCTTTAAATTCATATCAGGTTTATACATGGCAAGCGTTCTTAGAAGATTTGATAATATTCTACACACGTGTGTTTTAGATAATGTAGTGTTTCCAAAATATGAAACTTCGAAAGCATAATTGACAATTAAAAAACAAAAAAATACCCACGACTTTTCACTTAAATTAAAACATAGTATAAAACATTAGATCTTTAAAAATATGCAATGGATTTTGAATAGATAAAAAGGTTTATGTGGAGCTTTACTATGGAGATTTACTACAGGCATTTCTATGCTTAAATGGAGACTCCTCAAAATGTAATTGTAAGACAATTTCAAGAAGGAAATAAACTTTTTATTTATTTATTTTATCTTCTTATATATAAAAATCAATTGCTGTTTGTGTTAGTCTCGCTAAAACTCGAGAACGGCTGAACGGATTTATCTTATCTTGGTCTTGAATTGTTCGTGGAGGCCTAGGGAAGGTTTAAAAGGTGCGACTTTTTTTTATTTATCGTTGGGGCAGTACGAAGTCTGCTGTGTCAGCTAGTTTATAATACATCAGTATTGCACCTTTGTTATCGTGTTGTTGTCTTAGTTTTACGTACCTATATGAAGAAGAACTAGATTCGGAACCAATTTTATTAAGTAATGCGTAGGTACTTGTTTTAAAAAAGTAATCGAGAGAATAAAATACAATGATTGCTGTGAAATTGTTAATATTATAATAACGATTTTATTATAAAAGAAACAGTTGTTTTATTATTGACTGTTCGGATACCTATGCAAACCATAACCTCCCTCTAAAGTAAAAAAAAAATAAAAAAGTCAGTTAAAAAGTGGTATGTAAGCAGTTTGAACGTGAAATACTAACAATGATCAATGCTTATCAATTTCGAACCCGCACTCCAGCCGCCGCATCAGCTCTTTATTAAGGACTCGGGTTAGGTCCGAATCGAGTCCCGCTATCCCAAAAATACGTGAGTAAACAGTTACAGTAAAGTACTTTTTCGAAATACTAAAATCAAAACTAATAATAAAAAATATTATCACTGGAAAATCCCCCAAGAAAAACCACCTATCTTCCATAAAAGAAAATACAATACAGGTAAACCCACAATCTTAAGCTAGTATACATACAGCTATAGCCACTGACCGTGACCCCGCCTTGACTTTCAGCAAATTAATGTCTCATTAAGACAATATTAATCACAAGACGGATGTTTGTCTTGTTTCCAGGCTGTTGTTGATCAAAAATCTAGACTGTAAGATTGTTAATCTAGGTATACTATTTAGCTTTTTTTAAGGAATATTAGAGAGGCCAATGAAAAAGGAGTAAATGATAGTGTGACGTCTGATAGGGGAGAATGGAAGAAAAAAACGTGTTGCGCCGACCCCAAGTAAAATTGTTAAGTAAATGGGATAAGGGCAAGAAGATGATGATGATGAGAGGTAGTTGCCAATTTAGGTCCAGCCCTCGTAGTGAAATAACATTTCTAAAGGTTTTGATACTCTTAATATCAATAAAATGTATGGAGATGACAGGTCTCAGTGACTTTGTTAATCGACCACCGCACTAAGAAATTTAGCCCTTGTGCCTGGAAAACAAACAAATCAACAAACAGTTTTGTAAAACGTACTAATTAATATAAATAAATAAATCACCAGCATAAAACCTCTAACTTAAGACAAGAATTTACGGAACATATTAATGCTTTTGTCCTACGTGTAATTATATTGTCAGCGGTTGACCTATAGTCCAGTCATTTGGTAGAAAATAATGGGGTTACTTGGAAAGTTTTCCGGGAGTTTTGAAAATTGGGTATTTTATAGATTTGAATATGCTCTTTTCGAATTTCAACTTTGCCACCTCGTACCACCGCCGCTTGCGCCGCCATTTTGAAAAAATGGCGCCCAAAAACGGTTTTTTGGGAATATCTCCTTTCTGAGGTATTTTACAAAAAAATATATTTCTACAAAATTAAACTAGAACAAATTTCCTACACTTTATGTCTTACTCACTTTTTCATAAAATCAATAGTTTTGGATGTACGAGCGCCGCAAAGTATTACTTATTCATTTGCACCACCACGTGTTTTTCGTATATTTTTCTAAAATGTTCTATTACTGCCGCCGGTTTTCAAGTGAATTGTCACAAATAAAACAATTTTCCGTATAAGAAGCCATAGCTCTAAGAACATAAACAACACTGTACGACAATAAACGTACACTGATGATTCAATCTAAACTAAATATTTCTCTTAATATGGCTTCTACCGACAAATTTTACGTTGAAGTTTCGTTCAAAGTCGAGAGAAAGGGCCCGATTCAAAGGTGACATGTACCCTGATACCTGCTTCTTGAAAACCGGCGGCAGTAATAGAACAGTTTAGAAAAATATACGAAACACTCGTAGTGGTGCAAATGAATAATACTTTGCGGCGCTCGTACGTCCAAAACCATTGATTTTATGAAAAAGTGAGTAAGACATAAAGTGTAGGAAATTTGTTCTAGTTTAATTTTGTAGAAATATATTTTTTCGTAAAATACCTCAGAAAGGAGATGTTCCCAAAAAACCGTTTTTGTGCGCCATTTTTTTAAAATGGCGGCGCGAGCGGCGGTGGTACGAGGTGGCAAAGTTGAAATTCGAAAAGAGCATATTCAAATCTATAAAATATCCAATTTTCAAAACTCCCGGAAAACTTTCCAGGTAAAACTACCAAATGACTGGACTACTATACAACTCCACTGTCCGCGCAAACGAAACGAAATGTAATTCTCATATATTTTAGTCTTTTCCATTGATACTAAAGGTTACAGAAATGTCATGTAGCTAGAGGAGTGAAGTCAATTGAATACCAGTAGGTACTTTTAAAAGCCACCGGTTATCTGATTTCCGCAAATCGTGTCATTATTTTCCTGCCCTTCATCATGCCCCTGCCCTTATCCCAATTTTTACTTGGGGTCGGCGCAACACGTCCTCTAGACATGTTGCTTAAAGTTTTGGCTATGGTTTTATAGTCGGCCGCCTGCCTGACACTAACCCTCTTTGGGAATGCGATTGTTGGTTGTTTACCCGCCACCATTCGGGTGACCCAAGGTGCTTGGTACAGTGCACTGGGTCTTAAGGTCCATTAGTCGCCTTTTACGACACCCAGTGGAGGATATGGGGTGGTGCTATTCTTTATATCCGGACACCATACGGACATATTTTCCTGCCCTTATCCCAATTATTATTTGACGCTCTTATCAGACGTCACCTCGCAAATCGTGTATAATAATAAATAAAACCTTGTAAATATCAACCTTCAAAGTTCTCTTTCCATATAAATAAGCATGGAGATCGGTCCGCACGATCACCATGTTTACTCGCTGCAGGTTTGCCAATTCGAAAAGTCAAACAATTAATTGCGTAAATCTGGATCAAACCAACACACGAATCCGGTCACAGGACTCATCTTCCTGCCCTTATCCAATTTTACTTGGGGTCGGCGCAACACGTTTTTTTCTTCCATTCTCCCCTATCAGACGTCACACTATCATTTACTCCTTTTTCATTCATATCATGGAATGACAATATACAATCCATCCAGCTTTTCTTTGGCCTTCCCCTTCTTCTCCATCCATAAACATTCATACGCATCACTCTCTTAATAAAATATCGGAAATCGATGACCAGGCATAATAGCTTTGTAACTCACTAGCACTTATCTTAATCTTCTGTTAAAACCCAAATCCAACATAGTCAAAGAAAGTCTTGTCTAGACATACATACATACATACATAAACGTCACGCCTCTTTCCCTTGGGGGTAGGCAGAGATCACATCTTTCCATTTGCTACGATCCTGGCATACCACTTTGTCTAGACAGTACATGAATAATACTATCTACATCATTATGAGCATATATTTGAATACTTTATACAGAACACCTGATGCGTAAATAGACAAACTAAAGAATTGGATTCAATCCAAAACGTTTCTAAGAAAAATCATGTTCGCGTTATATCCATATATCTTGGCTCGTCTAAGGGAAAACTACGATAAGTTTTGGAAAAATATTACAAGAAATATGTGCAAATTCATTATGTAATTATGGGCATGTAGACTAGTAAATATCTCTTAACTCTAATAAAATTAAAAGGTTTTTATTTCGAGTAGGCCTTTTCAGGCACTTTCAAACAATTACTGATTCTAGTTGCGCGGTTCCAAAACGTTATTCTTATGGAAAATAACCAGCAAGAAGCTCCATGAATGGAAGAAATACAAACATACATACAAACAAGATATGCGCGAAACACATAACCCTCCCTTTTTAGTCGGCTTAGGCTCTCTTACATTCAAATACAAAAAAACTAAAATAGATTAAACATAAGAATTCTAATGAAAACTGATAACTAGATAGCTTGTTTTATAAACTTGGCGATAAATCTGTCATCTTTCATAGACTTTATTTCCTGACCGTACTATATTACATACACATATATAAAAGTATATAATTATTATATGTCTGTATCTCTAAATAGAATAGTCTATGTTAAAACATATTTCGAGAGTTATATATTTAGATCGTCCAAAGTGCAAACCAGTGTTATTTATGGACGAGTACACGTTTTGAACATTATTTCAATAGTTCTAATGATTTTATTGGTCATGGTGGGAATCGAACTCACGACCTCTGGTATAGCAGTCAGGGCCACTAACCACTATACCAGCAGGCCAGTCAAATGTTATAATCTACATACCTGTACCAATTTTCATTTTTGCTCCAAGCCTTGTATTCATAGTTAAATAATTTAGTCTAAAAAACTATCCTTCGTAACTCCTTATATAGTTAGCCACTTACCAGTATTTACTTTTCCAAATCGGTCTAGTCGTTTTGGAGATGACTCGGAACAAACAAACAAACGTACAAATAACTCTGCCAGTTTAAAACAAAAAAATGGTATTTTGATGTACAATCTTAGAAGTAACTATTATTTCAACATTACATACATATTTCAATGTAATTTCCATACATTTTCGTAAAGATTCATGTATAATATTTTTTTTGTTGACATTAAAGTTATTTGTTTTTATTTATATTTAATGGTTGTTTATAACTTATAACCTTGTGTATTAGCTTTCCATATAAAACCGGTCGCCCATACAATCAGAGGTCAATGTTTAGTTTTCCTTATAATAAAGTTGTTTTGTTTTTATATTTGTTGCTTAGTGAGTTTAGGTAAAGATAGAATACATTGTTTTTATAATTATATGGTAACGGTTTACTCACGCGTATTTATCGGGATAGAGTGACTAGTTTCGGACCTAATTGGAGTCCTTAATCATGAGCTGACGCGGCCGGCGAGCGAGTCGAATTGTTAGTTAATAAAAATTAGATGTGCTTTGTGGTTTTACCTGAATATTTTCGTTTTTTTCTTACAGCGTGGTATAAAAGATGTGTATTACAATTTTATTTTTGGGAACTTTTCCTATGTCGAAAATAAACAAACAAAATCGGTAGATCCAGTCAAAAGTTATGAATATACCTAGTTGAGTTAAGACCTTTGTTTTTTAAAGTTGGTCGAAAATACTGATATTTTTATTGACTTTGGAGGTTTTACGAATTCGTATAACATTATACAACCTATAACATTGACCCGACGATATAACCTAATAAAAATCAAATAAAATTGCGACATAATGTCTTAAAAACGCCATTATTAAAATAACATTGTAAATGTTTACCTTCTGTCAAATTTCTTGTAATATGAGAGTCAGTAAAATAGTTAATTTGACTGGCCTGTTGGTCTAGTAGTTAGTGGCCCTGATTGCTATACCGGAGGTTGTGGGTTCGATTTCGACCCAGGACAAATGTTTGTGCGATGAACACGATCATTTGATCTGTCTCTGGGTGTAATTTATCTATGACATGTATGTATTTAAAAGTATAAGTATGTTTATCAGTTGTCTAGTACTCATACCACGAGACAAGATGGCGTTGTGGAAATGTTGAAGAATATTTTAGAATATGTTAAATTCACGTCTACCTACCAATTTTCTCTTAACTTTAATAATAAAATTAAAAGACAACCACGTTACAAAATCACGTCTATCGAAAAGTTATCCATGTGTGTAATCATGTTCATAAACCGGTTGATTGCACGCGTCATTTTATAATCTTATTCATTTAATTATATACAAACAATCACGCATGCGCAATGAACGGATAGGCAGAGCGTTGATCCTACTGATATTATAAACGCGAAAGTTTGTAAGTATGAATGGATGCATGGATATTTGTAACTCTTCCGCGAGCCAACGGCTGGATTAATTTTGAAAAAAAAAAAATGTATGTATGGAGTTCCCTTCGTTCCCTACGTGTTAAAAGTAAAATATGACTTAAAGTTAAATAATATGATTTAATCACCTCTAGGGCCTTTTACAAGTAAAGACGGGTAAAGAGCTACAAGGATCTTCTGGTATGTGGCCGAAATCGAATCTAATACAGTAATAAAACCATCACTTTTGACATAATCCAGCCATTTAAGCTTAAATTAGGCAAGAATTTTGAAATTCGAGATTCGAGAGATGTAAGTCAGTAATTACTCTTGTATATTGACACCCTAAAAGTTGTCTCAAAACCTACCATATAGTAGGGTTATACGCAACTATTATATTTTAAAGTCTAAGGTAATTACAGACTTAAAACTGGGTATCTCTGATTCCGAGGTGAACTTACTATAATGACTGGACTAACAGACAGTTGAGTTGATTCTTGTTGCGAATGTGCACACCAACGCCCTCATGTTAATGTCATCCACGTGATAAAAGATCCTTGTAGCCATCTAATACAATGTTCACTTGTTTTGACGTATTTTCCACACGACATAACTTTGAAAGGCGTAGGTATATTAAATTAATATTTATTAAGTAAACATGTTATGAATATTCTCAAACGTTAATATAAATTTGAAATTATAATTACATTTCATGAGAAATTGCAAATGGTTTCTTGGAAATTTAATAACGAAAGTTAAGGGAAAGGGGTTTAAGAAAAGTTTACATTATAAATATTTTAACGTTTCTTTAATAATTTTAAGTAAAAAAATTGGTAAAAATTCGTGAAATTTTCTTTTTATTATGACTTATTCATTGCAATCGGTTAAGCAATTTAGATGGAGTTTCTTGCCGGTTCTTCACTATAAGAATTACATTTTGTAATCGCGCAACTAGAGTCAGTAACGTTTCTAAAATGCCTGAGAAGGCATACTTGAAATAAAACCTTTCGGTCTTGAGATTAAGTGAAGCTACAGTTGGAATTGCGTAGACGAACAAAACTCTTATTATAGGTGGGTATTAGACTGACTTGAGTATTTAAAAAAAATAGATTTCCAAAATGTATTGGCACATGTATTCATGGAGACGATACAGTGAGTTGTAATCTCGTTTGACGTCACGTCTCAATACACTTTTTAATGACAGTGACGTTACTACTTTCATACGATTCACCATATTTGATACGTCAAATCTCCGTATTTTTGTATTATATCTCGAATAAAAATTATTCATATTAATGTATTTTGAATATTTACCTGATGTACTAATTAGATTTGTTTCTAAGTCAAATACACTTTGATTCTATGTTGCTATTAATTTATTCAGTTAGAGTAGGTATAGTTTAGCACATAGAGAGAAATAGGAAACATCTTTTTGAAGTTCATTCAAAGACCTACCGTAACAAAATTTGCTTCTAAAACAATTTCGTACAATATCATTTTGTAATTAATAAAACAGAGTTATTAATAACAACAATAACTTTTCCTTGTATGCAATAATATATACCTACAAACGTTATATTGACGTCACGACTGTAACTTTGTTGTATGGAATTGACATGTTGTCTGTCAAATACATGCCATATAAAAAAAATAGAGGCGTATTGTTTATATTCCATGTATTTCACAGACATGCCAATTAGGCAGTTGGTAGATATTGACATGTAAAAACGACGCGACGACCGAAATAAAAATATAGCTATAAAATACTAATTGTTTAAATCTTCCAAAGTATAGTCAACTTTAAATTTCAATTCAGTTTTTTTATGTAGTTTTCTTTATGAAGCTAAGGTTGATCATCGTCTCTTATTTCTGACACGTGCGTAAGCTGAGTGCTACTTAATTCTACCTCTTTATAATCCATGATTACAATAAATTAACTTAATATGGATATAATTTTAATAAAATGATATCAAGAATAGCTATTCATCATAATATGATGAATAGCTATTCTTGCATTATAATATATACCAGCGAACCGCCCCAGCTTCGGAGGGGTACACTACTGATACATTTAAACCTATCTCTTTAATCATTCTAATTTTTAAGGAAAACCGCATCAAAATCCATTGCGTAGTTTTAAAGATCTAAGCATACATAGGGACGCACAGACGCGGGAAGCGACTTAGTTTAATGCTGTTATAACGGAGGTCAGTAACATACAAACTGGACGTTTTGTAAAACAAATAAATGTTAATTTATGTAAGTGAATTAATGTAATATACATAATATGTAGACTATAGTTCCTTAGTTAAAGGGAAGAGCCTTGGTCGCCTATAGGGCAAGGTTCGAACCCGGATGTACCTTAATGACAATTATCGCGGCATTTATTAAGCAATGTCAACAAAAAAGTAATTTGCATAAGTGACTTCACGATTTAAATGGTAAATATTTCGGGTTATAAGGTGCTCCTTCACCGCGTAATAATAAATATTCCTCAACATTCCCACAACGTCATCTAGTCTCAAATTTAGTATACGAGAATAACTTGTGTTACGAGTATTAGACAACTGATAAACATACCTACGTATATATTTTTGAATACATACATATTGTAGTTAAATTACACCCTAGACACAAAACAATTGATCGTGCTTATCACACAAACATTTGTCCTGGTTAGGAATCGAACCCACGACCTCCAGTATAGCAGTCAGAGCCACTAACTTCTAGACCAAAATGCTCATCAACCAAATGTAACCGCGTAATGTTACATTTTACATTCGACTCCGAGCATTGCATTACAATACTGCCTCCTTGAATGATGAGCATTCGTTTGATCTTAATGTAACATTATAGATTCGTCTTAATACATTAGCTTTTATAGTTCACATCTAATTAGTATGTACAGATATTATTACAAGGTGCGCATTGTAATACTCGATTCACCATTCACTGATGTAATCTAGTATTTAATTATGCAAATATACTCACGATGAAGAAGCACCTTTAGAGGTATGCTCCTGCACCTGATCTCTCCGGTCGTGTCAGATTGCCGTCCCACCAGACTATGAGAGTAAAGGAATAGAGAGTGCACCTGTGTTAGCAGCACACGCTTGTACACTATCATATTATTATGTCCTGCGTTACTGGCCGGTGTCATACTAAGACTAGCCGCCGTGGCTGAAATCGGTCCGGTTTTTTGTGATTGTTTTATAATACCTAAGGTTTACTCACGCGTATTTATCGAGATACCCCGACTATTTTCGGACCCAACCAAAGTCCTTAATCATGAGCTGACTTGACGGGGTTTACTAAATTGCACACTTTGTCGAATTAGTTAAATATACAAGAATCAAAGCAAAACATGCGAATTTTGTCACACCATAAGTGGGTTTTTTATGTTGTGTTTATATTTAGTCTGACGTGACGTGCGATTTTGCGGTATTTTATTATCTACTGCAAAATCGATGATATAACATCTTAATCAGAATATTTTAACTATTCTAAACTAAAGTAGCGGTTTTGAGTACATATTTAAATAAAATATTCACTTACTGTCTGTGAAAAGGTGTCTTCTCCAGTACATTTATTAACTTAACTATTAAATTTTCTTATCAGAAAATAATTTACAAAACCACTTTTGTAACGTAGCGTTAATGCGAGGCCTATGACATCTCAATTAAAATTTTGCTAAAAACAAAAGCATCAAACACTTTTCCAAATGAAACTAAGCATCAAAAACTTGCATTGTAACCACGATTTCAGAGGAACGAGCTAGTATTACTCCCAATACAATAGAAAATGAAAAAACACCTCAAATACTTAGGAAAGGCATTCCTTTTCACCAAGTGACGTGACTTTGACGATTCACTGGATCTAGAAAGTTACAGAGCTACAAGGATCTTTTGGCACGTGGATGACATTAACATGAGGGCGCTAGTGTGCATATTCGCAACAAGAATCAACTCAAATGTCTGTATGACGGCATTAGTTCCGAATTCGGCCACGTGGCAGAAGATTCCAGTAGCTCTTTAGCTGCCTGTAATTCTTAAGGGCCAAAAGATTCTTGTAGTAGTTACTTCATTGTAATCTTCAGTATTATTGACCCCTTATTTATGTTTAACAGATCGATATGCATCCGAACCACCGGCCCTTTTTCGGGTCTCATTCGGACACCTCAGCTATTAATATTAAGAATATGGTAAGACGCACGTGTGTCTTGTGCATTGAATTAACCCCCTTGAGTGCCCTTAAACCTTTCAGCTTTCTAATATGTATTTTGTGCCCCTTCTTCTTATAAATGTTTGAAACGTCATATTCTATGTAAATACAGCTTCTGTGCATGAAAAAAAACGTCTCTCTCCAAGGAAACCTTGATATATTCTCAAGAAATAGTTAAACTTTCATATCAATTGCTTATATTTTAAACGACTCCCGCACTAAGGTATTTAATCCTTGTATCGCGGAGAGTTTCACAGACATTCAATTCAAATGCTCAAACACACCCAGACTCAGAACAAGCATTTGTGGATCGCACAAATTCTTGTCCTATGAGGGGATCGAACCTGCGACACGTCGCCTACACTGATAATTGGCACTCGGCTATTCGTGCAGCCAAACTTAAATTGGTCGTCAGGTGATCATTTTTTTTATGGGGAAAGACAACAAGTCTTTCTAATACTATTTGTCTGAAGTATTTGACTTGTTCCTGATCATCAGACCAGCTTACTTGTTCTGTTTCCACTTTCAACTGGCATGCTGTGTTACCCTAGTATTTGTCCTCTCTGTTTTCTTGGCTCTATGCTGTTAATTTTTCATCTGGAGACCTGCCACCATCTCTCACTTCAACTGCAGCAGTCGTACTTTAAGCGGTTTTGGTAGGTAGGATCCTTTGTAAGTTTAACGACTGGCCTGTTGGTCTAATGGTTAGTGCCCTGACTGCTATACCAGAGGACGTGTGTTTCTTAATGATTTTATTCAATCCATCCGTGACCACGGTCGGTGCAACTCGATCGAAACGTCGGGAGAAAAGAATTATCAAATTATATCGTGAATAAGTTTCGTTTGTCGTCTAAAAAAGACGTGTGTTTCCCACCCAAAGCAAATGTTGTGAAGTCGCTGCATCCCCCGAATTCGCCCACGCGAAAGTTGGTTATAGTTTCAATAAAACTACCCCGTATGATGCTGTCGGGTAACAAAATAACCAATATTAATGCAGGGTGCCTATTAATTCCTGACTAAATATCATCAAAATTTTACCTTCAGCCGTTTGACCATGAAATAGTAACAAACATTCAAACTTACAAACTTTCGCGGTTAGTATAATAATAATGTCCGGACCCATTCCGGCTATTACAGCCACAAATATTTTACTTTATGGATATTTTAAGATGAAAACCATACTTAAATATCTCCGTTCTCGAATGACCACTATCGTTCAAACAATTCGACCC
This sequence comes from Chrysodeixis includens, assembly GCA_941860345.1. Classification (NCBI taxonomy): domain Eukaryota; kingdom Metazoa; phylum Arthropoda; class Insecta; order Lepidoptera; family Noctuidae; genus Chrysodeixis; species Chrysodeixis includens. Next base: position 2,556,140 of record OW796110.1, on the reverse strand, counting down.
AATTCAAACCAATCAATACATCTTCAATCATTGCTATTCTGCGTATTAATACAAAAGCATCTGACAATAGCACTCCTATAGTCTCGCCCTTGACCTCAAGCGAATATTAATGCCCTAATGGCTATGATTGGCAATATTTCAATATTGATTTCGTGTAAATAAAGATTGCTTTTGGAAGTCTTAGGCTCAACTTATGTATGAAAGAAAACATTTGATTTCTTTTTTCACTACGCCATCTGGTCTGGAATTAAGTATACGTGAATAACTTGTGTTATGCGTACTAGATATAGAACCTTGTGGAAAAAGGAGACATGCTGCGCCGACCCCAAATAATAATTGGGATAAGGGCAGGGGAATGATGATGATATTTTGGTTTTAGTGAAGATATTAAGCATCATGAACGTTCTTCCAGTTGTATCTTGTGTGACGTTCTAAAATATCTATCTGTCTCTACATTCCTCCTGACAAAGGACAGAAACAGCATCACAATTGTTCTAATCTTTGTTTAACACTTGTTACCCGAAGTACAAAGTCCATACAAAAACGTCTGATTTCATACAAAGTGCTGAAACATGGCACTGAAGCACTACTTCGTCCTTAGTGATTCGCACTGGCAGATTGCCAGAACAGGTCTGTTTGGCTGCCAAACTAAAGCTATAACTATAGTGGTGTTGCCCCAATTGGTGAGTTTTGTGTTTTATGGCGAATCGGTGTTATATCATCATTTAATAACGTTTTTTTAGGTGAGTTTGAGGTGAACATTCAACTTTTTAACCGACTTTTGAAGCAGGAGGAGGTTTTCAATTGGATTAATTGTTATTTGTCTTTGTTCGCGCATAACTTCGTCGCCAACCGATTTAAAGACTAGAAATAAGTATCTTTAATTGCAGAGACACGGTATTACAGGTAAAATAATCTTGAAAAAGGTAAAACCTACTTCCCGAATGGTCCCATAGCCATATAGGTCGGTATATGATGATGGATAACGAAATCGAGGGAACTTTCAAATTTTATAGGAACACACACAGCGATTTTGGAGTTGGTGCATTTGTATTACTAAGCTTGGCAGAAATTGCACAAAAATAATTATAAAGACACCTATTTTAGCTAGTCTAATAAACTATTTAGTCTTTAAAACCTGCCAAAAGAACATACATACACTCCATATACATATTCTTCTTCTTCGTAGTCGGTTAAAAATAACTTACGAAACGACCTTGAGAAGTTCAAACAACTTTTTTGTAAGTTAGTAAACATGCCTATTATTGTTTGCCTTTCAAAAGTTACCTTCGTACAAGTTCTGTATAATATTACAATTAACGAAACTTAGTGAATAAATAGTGACGTGTCTAATTTACATAAGAAACACTTTATTTATTGAGTCTCAATTTAAACGACTTGAAAAAAGAGGGTTTGAATTTTACTCTTTTTTGGCATGTTACGCGATATATTTTAGTTTTTTTGGGGTATTTATTTAGTGATATAGGTACCGACGTATTAAAGATTGATGTTTTTAAACTTTCGCGACTTGTACACACATATTTTAGACGACAAACGAGACTTATTCGCGATATAATTCGATAGGTATGTTGGTATCGTTTAGTACGATCTAAAAAAGTGTGGAAATTGTGACAACCAAGTAAGGGCAGTTAGGAGACCCTGCACTTCACGGAGACGCCACTAGCTGTCATCAGTCCACCCGTGACCACGGTCGGTGCAACTCGACCGAAACGTATTATATCGCGAATAAGTCCCGTTTGTCGTCCAAAATACTTTTCAAATATGTTGATCATACATATACACATAATTTACCGACTACTTGTTTCTAATAATTATAACTGTGACAGGGGAAATATGCATTACATTAAATATCGTGTTATGCATATACTTATATGATAACGTACGTACGTCATAACTGTAATAATATGTTTTGTTTTTCATTTAGCAGCAGGGTTGTCACTCAATTCAATATGACGTAAATAAAATTAACGATTTTTTTTATTTGGTGAAGCAGCGGGATACTTTGAAAGTGTATGCGTCAAATATAGCATTAATTATAAATAAATAAATATTCCACAAAATTCACATGATGCCATCTAGTCTAAAGTTAAGCATACTAAGTAGCTTGTGTTTATGAGTACTATACAACCGATAAATATACCTACTTATATTTTTCTAAATACGTACATAATATTATAGATAAATTACACCTAAGTCCCAGACACAGAACAAATGATCGTGCTCATCACACAAACATTTGTCCTGGGTGGAGATCGAAACCCACGATCTTTAGTAAAGTAGTCAGGGACACTAACCACTAAACTAACTGGCCAGTAAATTATCAAAATTTATACAGGTTTTTGCACGATGCCTAAACAATGTATTATGAAAAAAGCAGCCCTGTTTAACAGGATAGACAAGATGTGCTAAAACTAATTTGGGTTAATTTCCTATCCAAAAAAAAAAGGAAAACTTATTGCAGTTATTCAAACAATTTACCTAAACAGGACTTACGGTATGTGGACATAACCGCTAAGCTTAACAAGTATTAATATAAAACTAGTAATTTCCATTTCATATTAATTTCTTACTACCACTTAATATATTTAAGTATCTACTAACCATATTAGCCTGTCAAGACAAATTGATTACACAGGGTGCGCCGTAAGTACTTAAGATAACATTGAAGAAGTTTTTCTAATGACATTCTGTATATGATATTAATAACTAGCACTCTCTCATCGCTTTACCGCGTAGAACTCGGTTATAGCTGTAAAACATTTTTTTCTTTAATGCAGTTGGATAAGAATTAGAGTCTAGGGTATCCCGCTAACTACGTACCAAATTTGATCAAGATTGGTCAAGCCGTTGGAGCCCAAAGTGGTTATAAAAATACATACTCACATACTTGCCGCCTTTAAAATAATATTTTATATACTGGCTGTTGCCTGCGACTTCGTACGCATAATCCCGCGAAAAAAAAATGCCAAATATTAATTCAGGGATAAAAAAAACAGATGTTGCCCGATTCTCAGACCTACCCGACACAAAATTTCAAGAGAATCGGAGGAGTACTCCCGTACTCCTCCGATTCTCTTGAAATTTTGTGAAACGAGAATGTTATGTATAAGATTAGTAGAAAGTAATAATACTAATATCATTTTCTTACCAATTAGCACCTCAGAAAGCTATTTAATAGAAGCCTTTGGCTCAGACTGTATACGTTGATCTTTGACAGTCGTTAAGTCATTACAACTAAAGACCAGTTGGTTGCGTTTTCACCACGGGCGAATAGCAAGGGTTGTGTAAAGAAACAGTGTAATCGCTTCGTTTATTATGCACTAGTTTTTTCCCTGTGGCATCGCCCGCTTGGAAGTCGGTTATAGCTGCAAAACAATAACTTTCTTTTATAACACAGAGTTATAAATAAATTACTCCCAGACACAGGACAATTGATCGTGCTCATCACACAAACATTTGTCCTGGGTGGGAATCGAACCCACGACCTCTAATATAGCAGTCAGGGCCACTAACTATTTGACCAACAGGCCTGACATGGGAGGTACCATTCCCTAAAAATTCTAGACTTTTTTTCTTACCGGTTGGTAGCTCTACAGTTTACCCAGTTTCTACAAATTCCTACATTAAGGGATTAATTAGTATATTCGTAACTCTAATACTATCGCCACCCCTAAGTGTAACTTATTATCCAAGCGGATCGTGTTGTATAATTCGTGACGAGCTGTGTTTGTAATTTTATTGTCTCCAACAAATTCATAGTTAGCATTACAAACGGCATTCTATGCGTGACTTCTATAGGTGCGCTGGTAATAAGCCTTATATAATCCCTTCCTTATAGCCTACTAGCTGACCTAACCCATTTCTACAGCCGGTATTATTAGGTTAATTAATAGCATATGAAACTTACAAATAATGCGCCTTTCTAATCAAAATCGGTTTAGTACCTAGTTACACAGATTGACTCCTACAACGTCATATATTTTACCTTGTTATAATATTAACAAAAATATCGGTCTACGCAGGTTAGTTTTGACGATATTCACTGTGTCCCTTTTTATTTTTTGGGTTTCGTACCTCAAAAGGTATTTGTTGTCTATCCATCTGTTCGACTGTCTGTCTGTCGATCTTTCCGTGGAACGCGTTTAGGTGCCATGCTGGAATTTATGTTAAAAACTCAGATTTACTGCCCCGTGGACCAGTGTAAAAAATAAACTTCTAAACCAACGCAATAAAAAAATACAGCCGTTTATGCTGAAAATTCCCACAAATTTCGATACTCGTAGGAGAAAAAACCTACTTATTCAGAATCCTAAAATTTAGTATGAAGAATTGTACCTAGCATAGATGTAGGAAAAATTGCGAAGATCGTGATTAAAGACGGCGACACGTCGCGAACAGTGGTAATTGGCGTGGTGACCTATACCATTCGGCTATCTATGCAGTAATACTTGCAGCTCTACCAGTCCTTATTCAATATCAAGCGTGATTCTCCACATATGGGGTACGGTATAACGTATCACAATAATGCGATATGGCCGCCACGTGGTCGCACTAAACGCTGCGAGTATGTCACATCGCGTCCAGTTTCTGTCATTATGATACATTATCTGTCTGGTGTTAGTTACCTGATTATAGTAGAATTTGAGCTTGTGTGATTAACATAATTAATATGAGCTATGAGCCATTCTTGGCGCGTATGGATTGAAGGTTTTTTGTTATCAAATTCAAGTCATTTATTCAAATTACTTCAAAGGAAGAACTCCCTTGGAGTCCTCGGTCCCTTTTTATAGGCTTACACGGGTGCACAGGTCCAATATGCAGAAGACTTGTTGAGATCTTTCATCTAAAATGTAATGGGGCATTATTATTATCATTACCAACAAATTATAATACAAGTTCCTCACAATATTTTGATTGATCTAACTAACGAAGATTGTAATAAAAATGGACTCTGTACAAGCTATCACAGCGTTGATTAATGTGTCTCGTGTCGCGTCCACACTATTTATACTTATATGCGTAGTTCGTCAATTTGTTTGTTTGTCAATTGATAGATAAAGTGCCTATTAAGGAACAATAAATAACACTAGGCTAGTATTCAACTTCAATCTATGTTTTGATTCGTTAAAGATTTGAATTGAAGTACCTTTTTTTATAAAGAAAATAAATCACTCCCGCACTAAGGAATTTTAGCCTTGTATCGCCGGGGGTTTCACAGACGTTCATTTCACATGCACAGAGACGTCCAGACTCAGAACAAGTATTTGTGGAACACACAAAACTCTCACAAAAATTATTATGTTTGGTGCAAAGAAAATGTATATAAATACATTTCTTTTGTACCAAACACGATTGCAAATTTTATTTTCACATCTATAGGACTCTCTCCGCAACTTGGACAAAAAACAAATTTGTCGATATGCCCATTTTTTTGTTTTATTGGATCTCTTTTTATTTCGTGGAAATCATCAAATGACCCCTCCCGCTGTGGTCCCAGCGGGAGGGAGTATCAGACTGTTACTGACTAACACCCACTATGTTCCTCCCTGGAGCCTTATGATTGCCAGGGTCGCGGTAACTCTTACGAACATCCCGCAGCCAGCTTTTATTGGAATCTTCAATTTCCCTAAAGCTCGAACTGTCAGTTACACAATGTCTCATAAACTAATATATCGGTTTCAAGTGGAAGTTTATTGCTAATTGAATAAGCTAATTTAGTCAGTAACTACTCACCATTCAGTGCAAAACATCCTGACCTATACTCAGAAATGGCACGTGGTGGTGTATTGTAAACATTTGATATTTGGTACATGTTGTATTATGATATCAATCCAGGTTTGAGTACATTAGAACGTTGGCTGTTATTATAATAGGCAATCAAGACTTTACTATACACACACCTTTGTTTGAAAAGTCTTCCGCAGTCAATAATATAATCCTTGTATCGCAGAGGGTGTCTAAGACACTCACTCCTGGTTTTTTAAACAAAAAATAATAACATCGAAAAGTCATTATTTTTCTATTAATGCTCATATATTTAAAATTTGACCACACCAAGTTTCATTAAACTTATCCTTGCAAAAATAAAATCAAGTACCTATTAGTTTGTATAACTATCAAAACTTCGGGGGAAATGACAAATAAAAAAAATAATAAAACAAAATACCGAAAACTGATCTATATTTATGCCAGTCAAAATATTCCTCAAGGAAAATCATTCTAACAATGACTTTATTGGCATATTGTCAAAACAATGTACTTTTATGAGTAACCAACAAGTTTATATTTGTATTTATTAGTATTAACACAGTATACATGCATACGGTAGTTCAACTTCCATCTTTCTTACATTAAACGCCTTCCTCTTTTTTAACCATTTTGCTATGCCCATCAGGGTCCATAATTGTGTTCGTGATGAAATGCAACGCATTCCCGCGCACCCGACCAAACGCGGGAGACGTTTGCATGGCGGTCCAGGTTTAGTCAGTAAGAGTCTGACACTACCCACTTCCCTCCTCAGAGGAGGTGGGGTGTCCATGAGGATTCCTTCGCCTTACCGAAAAAAAAGGGGTCCATTATTGCGACAATACTTTTATATTCTCCACCAAATGTATATGGAATGCAATAAACGATATCAATATGAACAACTCGGCTGTTTCTAAAATGTAAATGCCTACAGCTGCGCGATACTTAACCAGCGATAGGGCTGTCCACATACAGCATTTTAATTACATCAACAACACACCGTCTGTTTGTCATCTGCGACAACGCTCGCGACTGTATCATGCCACGATCCGATAGCGTAGGCATAACTCGCGTTACGCCCGTGTGTATGAAGAACTACATACTGTATATATTATACTGTGATCATTCAGTATAGTTCTTGGAATATGTAGATATCAATCGTTTGTACGAATGCTTTGTGGTTGTTTTGACCTCTAAGCGTTTCAAGATGAGTGTCATAAGTTTGGCGATACACCGACCGATTTTGGTGCCGTTTTTTTCGCTCGAAAAGCGATTTTTCATTGTGATGATATTTGGAGATACCTACTTATTTTAGAAATCAAATCAAATTCAAATTGCAACGGGAGAAAAAACGGTGCAACAACCTCCCCAGCAGCACACTGTCTTTCAATTTATAAGATTATTTCTTAGGTGGGAATCGAACCCACGACTTCCGGTATAGCAGTCAGGGCCACTAACCACTAGACCAACAGGCCGGCCAAAAACGTCCAGTCCTGTTTTGAAACTTTGCATACAAAGTATCATCATTAGAACTGACCAACAAGATAGTAAATTGACTCTTGTCACTTGTCTCCTGACCCGTCTCTGTATGTTACAAACAATCGGATTCACTCAAGGCTGGTCAATTAATAATGTTTTATGTAGGGTTATCACACTGATAGATCAATCATTACGTGACAAAACTTTTGCAAGGCATATTAAGATAGTTTAAAAGTAGCATCTAGTTACAGACAAAATGAAAGGAAATCGTCTGTTTTGGTATGGACATGTCATTGTGATAAGGAGGGATAAGAATCATGTGACTAAGAAAGTGATGAGTAGAATGTTGATGGATGGAGAGGATGGGGGAAGGCGAAAGAAAAAATGGATAGGTGGATATAAAAAGGAGTAAATGATAGTGTGACGTCTGATAAGGGAAGAATGGAAGAAAAATAACTTATTGATGATGATTATTAAGACGAGAATATTGACAATATTATGACGGCATTTTCTTCGCAAATAAAAAAAAAAAAACTAAGTACATAGGTATATCCTATAACATAATTTTTAACACTATCCAAATTCATAAAGGAAACGTGAACATAAACTTTATATTAAAAGATATTACAGGCAAGTGACAGCCCTAACTACCGTATAATTAGCCACGCATACAGGAAGTAATTGGTTGTTTATTTTAACTGTTGTAACTAAATGTTACCTTGACCCCTTTAAGAAACCAGTTTATTTATATGTTTGTTTACAAACTCAATTAAAAAAGAAACATCGCTAGACAAACGGAAATTTTTTACACGGGCCAAGAAATATCATTAGGGACGATGACAGGGTACGAAAAACGAAAATCTAAGTATTCCTTCAGATAGATAATTCAAAAATATTACACACGTATTTTTGCTTTAATATGAACAATAACAAAATGTCATAAGATAAACTGCTTTAAACTTTAATAGAATAGGTTGTGACATAAAACATTCGCAAAATTTATACGAAATAGTGACCGAGCGCCTGCCGGGGGCGCGGTGAATGCGAAAGTTTTGTTTAGAAGGAGTAGTTTTAACCGTTAAAAGTCTGGAACACCTTTCAACCTCCTGACGAGAGACAGTCCATGAGGATTTCCTCTGGGATACAAAAAAAAAAAGCCTTAACCGAGCGTATACAGCGTATTGACAGCGTGCTGCTGGGGAGTTTTTTGCGCCGTTTCTTCTCCCGTAGCGAGAGCACAGGAAGCGGTGAAGGGTGGGCGATGAGGTGCTGTCTATTATGATTTTGACGTTCAGAAAGTGCTACATTGTAGCCTCATCATCATTATTCCCCTGCCCTTATCCCAATTATTATTATTTGGGGTCGGCGCAACACGTCTTCTAGACGTGTTGCTTAAAATTTTGGCTATGGTTTTATAGTCGGCCGCCTGCCTGACACTAACCCTCTTTGGGAATGCGATTGTTGGTTGTTTACCCGCCACCATTCGGGTGACCCAAGGTGCTTGGTACAGTGCACTGGGTCTTAAGGTCCATTAGTCGCCTTTTACGACACCCAGTGGAGGATATGGGGTAGTGCTATTCTTTGTATCCGGACACCACATGGACATTGTAGCCTGATTTGAATAAATGACTTTTGATTTTGATTGATTATATTAATTTTACCCGTATAATTCCATCTTCCCCAGGTAACAGACCTGTTTGGCCAGATGAGAGAGCCGTCCCCCGGGACCGCGAGCCCCCGCGGCTCCACCAGCTCCCTGGCCGGCGCCGTCACCAGGAACCTCGGCTTCCAGCAGCAGAACAGCTCCGAGCACTTACCTTGGAGCAGCCCCGCTATATCGCTGCCGGGGAACTGTAACTCTAACTTGTAAGTAGACACTAGAAGTGTCTGGCCCAGAAGTAGAACTGGGCTGGGCACGTTTGTCGTATGCCAATAAACCATTGGGCCAAAAAAACCACCGAATGGTCTATTTTACATAACAAACGTCAGCGAGGCAGACCCAGGCGGAGATGGTGAAATGACCTGGATTCATTTTTACCTAACTGGTCTCTCGTGGCTCTTGAGAGAGACAAGTGGAAGAAGAGTAGGGAGGCCTTCGCCCAGCAGTGGGATATCTCAGGCTAGTATTAATAATAATAATCTGGTCCAGAAATTGAACGGTTATATCTCGCTGTAGAAGAAAAAATATTCTGCAACATTCCCGCATCGCCATCTAGTCTCAAATTAAGTATACGAGAGTTACTTGTGTTATGAGTACTAGACAACTGATAGACATACTTATATAGTTCTAGATCCATACATATTATAGAAAGATTACACCCAGATGCAGAACGAATAATCGTGCTTATCACAAAAATATTTGTCCTGGGTGGGAATCGAGCCCACAACCTCTGGTATAGCAGTCAAAAATGTACGTACTGATGCCAGTTTGATGCTCGTTAGATATTATTTTAGACCTTTGTTTTGCTCGAAAGTATGTTTGTTTGAAACGATCATGTCGCAACTCAAGACTCCGATATCCGACACTTAATTCTTCGGCGCGCGGGGCATGCCTATACAGTGGTTAGTGTATAGTATACACTAACCTTTATCTGATGTTGCACAGATATTTAAATCAACAAGTAATGCAGACATCATATTCGAAAGGGTTATAGGTATTTGAAACCTAAAGCTGCATATACTGTGAATAAAAATGTGCACAGTCACGCCCAAAAACTTGTATACACGACCAACGAGTTGCAGTAGATTTCTTTTGCGAAATTTATGAAACAGTTATGGAATATTCCTGATATTGTAAACTATACATAATATGATTAATTTAAAAGAAAATTTCACGATTTCATAAATCACTTGACTAGGACTTAACCTTTAATTCTTTTGTGACTGTACCTACTGTTGTATAATTTTAAGATCTGTTCTTGAAACTTGTGTCATCGTCTAACAAATAACTTATTAGTGATGTATTACTTCCAGAACGAGCGAGACACAATCACCGATGGTTCGCAGCGTCAGCAACGCGTCTGCCCTCACCTCTCTCTGTGCAGACCTTTCTGCTTCCGACTCACATTTCTTTGAGGTATTTAGATTACATATTTATTTAAGAATCTATAAATGTTAAGTTCGTTTACGCTTTAATAATTTATTGAACAGAAACAACACTAAACAAGAAATATCTACATTTATAACTAAATTTATGTAACTAAAAAAATTACATATTTACAAAGCGTCGAAAAATATATCCTCATCTCCGTCAATGGCGGGAAACGTGCCCAGGAGACTGGCCGCAATACCACGCTGAATGTCAATACCAATTCTTTGCGCGAAATACAGTCCAGCCCTCTGATCACGGGTGGAGTCGACCAAGCGCTTAACGAGTTCCTTAGTTCGTTTACTATATGAACGTCATCATACAGTACTACATCGTCATTCACCGCTTTTTATGCTCTCGATACAAATGGACAGACTTGAGATGTGTAGTTCAGGTTGTGTTTTCAAAAACTAAGAGGATTAATCAATTTATTTAGCTTTACTTACAGACTCCTATTGCCGCCCTTATCCCAATTATTGTTTGGGGTCGGCGCAGCATGTCTTCTTCTTCCACACGTTCCTATATCATTGCTTAAATGATGCTGTTGGTCTTTAAATCTTTCCTTTCCACGCATCTTAAGTTCTTTACGTAGAATCCACGTTTCAACCAACGATAGGTATGTGTGGCGGCTTGTAGCGCTATCATCATCTTCCTGCCCTTATCCCATTTTACTTGGGGTCGGCGCAACACGTTTTTTCTTTCCATTTTCCTCTATCAGACGTTACACTATCATTTATTCCTTTTTCACTCATATCCTTACACAATCCATCCATCTTTTCTTTGGCCTTCCCGTTTCTCTCCAACCATCAACATTCATACTCATCACTCTTTTAGTCACATGGGTCTCATCCCTCCTCATCACATGCCCATACCAAGACAGCCGAAACCTATTATTTTTTTCTGTAATAGGTGCTACTTTTAAACTTCCCCTTATAAACTCATTCCTTACTTTATCCATTCTTGTAACTCCACACATCCATCTCGGCTTGTAGCCCTATCATGTGTTTTAATTCACGAAATGTATTTCAGGTCCTCTATATCGGCAAAGTTCGAATATCACAGCGCAAGGTCCCAGAGTCGTTGATCGATGATGCTCTAAACAAATTCGCGCAACATGAAGCAGAAAAAGCTTTGAAGCAACGACGACACAGTCTTCTATCTTCCACAGGGGTATGTTTACATACGATTATAACCTAAATTGTCACTTATTTAAAAGTAATAAGGTCGATTTTCGAAAATAATTTTCACGAATTTTCTTAAAACAATAAGTAGCCCTCAGAATCAACGTTAATGAATATTGGTTTCAATTTATACTTCTAGAATAGAATATTTTTATTTGAGTCCATAGGTTTTGTAACAATTTTGAACTCTTTCAAAAACACTTTAATTTAGAGTTCAAATAATCTCTATCCCATTACGTAAAACATACATACAAAAAAAAATACCACATTCACAAGCATACATTTGAGCCACAAATATTAAAAACCGCTGCTTTCTCATTTTTCAGACCTCAATTTACAGCAATGACTCGAAAGAAAACCTTGAGCAAGAAGGCACACCGCCCCACGAGCTATTCAACAACAGCAAGAAAATACTCACCCCTAGCACCACTCCTTTGGAACCTGACAAAGCTTGGGCAAGTGCCGAGACCCTCAACAAACCAGATCCAAAGAAAATCGACGAAGAATTCGACATTTTCACTAAAGAAAGAGTGGAGACTTTCCAAAAACCAGAATCCCTAAGAAAACCAACCCCTACACCTTTAGAACCAAATGTCCTAGTTCTAAATGTGCCTAAAAATAATCTAGACACAGTTACAGAAGAAGATAAGAATGAGGTCAATTCAGGTATAGCTGAGACTGCATCGTCTATATCTGAATTTTGCCAGAAAAGTGTCGGAAATTCCAAATTGGACCCTCAAGATCCGTTCTTGGATAATAAGATAAGGAAAGACAGTCCCGCTCCGATGAATTTCCAGGAAATTAGTAGGAAGCCGACGGTGGTTGAGCGGAAGACGCTGGCTGAGAATAAGCCGTTTTTGAGGGATCGCTCAGCTTCGATAGGGACTATTAATCAGAAGACTCCGATTGCTCAGTTGATTGGAGAGCAGAATAGGACTATGTTGTTTCAGGTATGTTTATGTTACTTATTTTGTTTCAGTTACAAATATAGTTAAATTTCAATCCCCAAATAGTACTAGTTTTACAAGCATCAAAATCTGTCTTTAGAGTTAACTTCAAACTGGCGACAGATTTGTATCCATTCACAGAACCACTGGGCACCCACTCTTATTTTTTAAACGACTCCCGCACTACAGAATTTAATCCTTGTCTACCACAGACAAATAATTCACATGCGCTAAGACACCTGGACTCAGAACAAGCATCTGTGAACCGTACATATTCTTATTCTATGCGGGAATCGAACTCGCGACACGTCGAATAATTACTGTCGTGAACTATACCACTCAGCTAGTCGTGCAGTCAATCTACATAGTCAATCTTCTTATATAGAAACAATATTTTCCATTTTATTTTGTCCTAGCTATTGCTGGGCAAAGTCTTCCCCCAAATCCCATTCGTTTTATAATCATCAAGCAAAATTTCATCAATTTTACGCAATTTCAGGTCGGGCGCGCCGAACTCCGCTTAATAAGTCCAGACAGGAAACAGATCCTGCTCCACAGGGGCTTCAAAGACGTGGCCTCCTGTGTGCTCGGCAGAATGAATAAGGAACACTTTGGCTTCGTCTGCAGGGAGACCAACGATACTTATGCTTGTTACGTGTTCAAATGTGAGAGCGATAGTGTGGCGCAGGAGGTTATTAATGGTAAGTCTTTCTAGTCTATACTATTCCGCAGTATTATATTGGACAAAGACTCAAATAAGAAAAAGAAATGTAAAGATTTTCGCGTCTTATATTTTAATAATTAAAGATGAGATTACATGAAAACCTATCCCAATTATTATTTGGGGTCGGCGCAGTATGTCTTCTTCTTTCACACGTTTCTATCTGATGTCATTTCGCAAGTAACACATTTAGTAGCCATATCATCTTTCACAATTGTGTGGTGATGATATTGGCTATTACTGTTAGGTTACCAGCGGGAACTTCACTCCCATAAAGCTATGTACTATTAAATACCAATGCCTATTCTCTAATACTTTTTAGTATCTAATTGACCCCTCATTAATTTACCTGACGTCCTAAATACATTGTATTGGAGTTAGTTTTCTCTTTACCGTCGAGTTGTAGGATATTAGTTGACGAAAATCACAGATTTTACTATAGTTTAGTTTATTCGTAAAGTTACTTGTAAGTATGCTTTAGATGCTTATTTGTGGTTACAGCGCTACGGCAGCTATTAGCCAAGTAAAATATTAAAATTTCAAATGTAACTAAATCGAGTAACCAAAGTAGGTCGCTGCGTTAACAATTTGCCTGTACGTAAACCGTACATACATACTACAATGCTTTTGAAACCCGGTCATCATCCCATACATATTGTTTCAGCCATTAAGCAAGCCTTCGTGGCTCACGCGGAACTCCTGAAGAAGAGCAGAGAGAAGTCTCCCAACATGACGTGCGAGCACTGCCCCATGCTGTGGTACCATCGCCTGTGCCACGATATAGAGGGTGAGGACATTCTACATTGTTTGACAGCACGGATAGCCGAGTGGTATAGGTCACCACGCCAATTACGACTGTACGCGACGTGTCGCGGGTTCGATCCCCGTGTAGGATAAGAATTTGTGCAATCCACAAAGGCTTTTTATTCTGAAATTATTTTTTAACGCGTACGAAATCGCGGGCAACAATATGCTATACAAGTTTATGGGTTAACTTTGAAATAGTTAGAAATGAACTGTCAGGAGACTTTTTTATAAACTGAAGTGATTATCCCTACAAAGTATCTTGAGGTAAACTTAAATATGTAATTGTATTGTAATTGGTGTAAGTACAGTAAATTTATATTCCTGGGTGGGAATCGAACCCACGACCCCGGTATAGCAGTCAAGGCCACTAACCATTAGACCAACAGGCTCGTCATGGGCGGCGTCTAGTCTCAGGACTCTTGACCTAAGCAGAAGCATCATCAGACACATGCAGTGTCTCACTTTATCGCACTCACTCTTGTTTCTATCACTAATGTACAAAATAACAATAAGTCGTAATGTATGTTGTAGGCATGAACGACAAGAAAACGCACGCGTTCATACTTCGGCGCATCGAGCAGCTGCCGGAGGAGGAACAGGATCTCATCATCACTAAGTACCAGGGCGGGACCAACCATATGTATGAGGTATGTTCATAAAGTATTTTGTATGAAACTTTATGAAATATTTATATGGCGAAAATGGAATGATGTCACTACTTTTGGTCTAAAGTTGAAAACGAATTTTTAATAACAAAAATAAAAATTGTAATAAGTACTGCTGGCCGAAGAAAAGCTAACATTTATAGGTGAAAATATGTGTAATTAGGTGTCAATACAATATTTAGTTTCAATATGCTCTGCCTATTGGCGTAAAAACATAAAATAAATGTAAATCCGAGTTCTTATGAAAACACAAGAATAAAATATGAGGAAATGAAAATAGAAAAAAGCAGATAAATAATTATAATCAAAAATAGGCTCATGAAGAAATATAACCTAACTTTTTATAAGTCTACATCAAATGATGAAAGATTGGGCATTGATCATCACACTCACAAAAATAGCTCACACAGTTCCTTTAGACAGTTGCACTTAAAACCAATATCTTTGAAGTTAATTTTCGCGTGTCCTTTGCGTTGACCTTTTATACAACATACTAAATAAAATTATTTTTTCTTTTAATTAATTTTCTTTCCGCAGTGAGCTAGCGTGGTGATCAATGCTCAAACCTTCCCTATATTGGAAGAGGCCTATAGCAGTGGGACATATATAGGCTGATTTATTTATTTAATTAATAAATTGTATGTTTTATTAACAGACCAGTGAGCACAACGCGTTCCTCATGATGTTGCTGCGCGCGCACTGCGAGGCGAAACAGACGAGGCACGTGCACGATACTGCTGAAAATCGGTGAGTTGTATCATTTTTTGACAATGTGCCTTATGTTCTGGTGTATATGGTTGGTTTTACACTGCTTAAAGTTGGTGAGTGTTGGAAAAAGTGTGCTAATAGAAAATGAACTTTATATGTTAGTTTTTAATGTTGTTTTAAAGTAGTTTAGTAAAATTTCTCTTTCGGTGATGTTAAAAGTTATTTCATATCCATTCTATTTTACTTTTAATTTTTAATTACAAAGACAAAGATTTGCATCTGATTTCTTTTATTGCGATTTTCCTTGCCAGTTCCCTTAAATAAATATGACACTTAGGGCCGAAATTGAAGTCATATAACATTATGACATTATGTGTAATACCCAAAATGTAAATGAATAAATAAATTGATTTGATATGAAATTACCTGAAAATTTACAAAATATCCAATTTACATACACAAAAGCAGGTACAATTATCCACACAATTACTTTCACGGTGAATATCTATTTACTTTCCAGCTCAGAGTTCCTTAACCAGTACCTAGGTGGCAGCACTATCTTCTCGAAGGCGCGCCGGTCCATCTCCAGCAGCTTCGACCTCCTCAAGCGGAAAGCCAGCCGGGACGATGGTCTGGTGGCACCTGTTATTAAGAAGGTAGGCTATTGTAGATCTTAGTGCACTTAAGTTTAAGTTCAATTTAGACTGAAAGAGCCCAAACTCACATAATTATCTTCAAATAAGATGAATTTATTCGTTTAAAGTAGTTGATTTTTATACGTTTTTATGTTACCAAAATCTGTGGCGTACTTGTTCTATTTTTTCGTGCACAAGCTATTACCCCCGGTTTCTGCAAGGCTGATTAATTAAATCTGCTGTCAAATCATCTGATCACGACTGTGGTTGGTTGACCGTAAAACTTACAACCAATCACAGAGCTTAACATGAGATTTGACTGACGATACAATTTTTTGTGTTTATCAGCGTTTGGGATACCAGGGCTAAATGTATTGTATTCTGAAACATAGTTTTTATGAATATGAATGTTTTTATGAATATGAATATTTTTTTTCCATTAAGTATTTCATATTGTCCAGGACACATCCCCCCTCCCCACGCCGGTCCCGGACTCTTCAGATCAGGCCCCGGAACTCCTGTCTCCAGACTCCGGCAGAGCCAAGAGTTTGTCTCCTGCTGTCATTGAAGGTAAGACTATTTTGTGCCATAGATATAATACCAGCTTAAACGTCCCATAGCTGGGAAACAATGATATTCTATTTATAGAAGAACTGTATGATGATTAGCAGTTATTATTTTAGTACAATTCACCATCTTTGAAGCTTCATAACTTCGTTTTTATCATTGATTTAAATATCTATACTATGTGTATCTCCTCTCCCCAACAGACGTGACTCCCTCTCCGCGTTCCAACATGACTCCCACTCTAGAAGAAGATGAGGAAGCCGGCACTCCTCCTGCCAACTCTCCTATGATGGATATGTAAGTTGAAACACCTTATTTTTTCCCTTATTAGGTCCCACTGCTGAACAAAGACCGCCTCCAAATCCTTCCACGTTTGTCAATCTACCTCGAACCAGTTGTCGCGGTGTACGTTTAAATTATCCCGCCACCGCTTTCTTGTCCGGCCTCGGCAGTTTAAGGTACCCTTTTAAAAATACTGCCGATTATATATGATTCTACACCTGGCAGGAATATTGTGTAATTAGTAAAACTGTCAAAGTTTCTATTAAGACGAACAAAAACTGGCTTATTGAAAAGTGCTTCTACACCCTAGAGGAATATTTTAACTATAGAAATTAATTTGTATGTTGTATTAACTTTATACTTTGAGTTTTCGCATGCCTACTGAGGGCGAAATGTGCTCGGCTACTTATACTACTGTTACCATCTTTCTTGTACCATGTTTCTGCGAATAAAGATTTAGGAATTCAATAATATATTTAGACTGTGGTATTATTATTAAAAATATATTTTTAACAGCGATATTCATAGGTTTCCCAGTTATTCGTATCCATTATATCCTTCAATATTTTCTCCCATTCATCTTTAATAGCTTGTAAAAAAAAAAAAACAAATATGCTAATCTTATTGTTTCCAGCTTCCTTAAAGTCAGTGACAGTCGTCCAGCGCAGACAGAGGCCGGCAACGAGAACGATACGACCTGGAGACAGGCCATCTATGAGAAGGTGGCTCAGCCTGAGGTGCAGATTGAAGGTAAGGTATAAGCTAGGATAGCCCAAGTTTGGGCAGGCCAACTGGTCAACTGAAACTTAGGTAGTAGAAAGGGCCCGGGGTGTTTTTAGTCGGTGAGAGTCCGACATATCCCCACGCCGTACCCTCGGCGTGGGTTGAAGTCATTAGCGTTTCACCACGGAAAAAGAAATGTTAGCTCACTTCTTTACAATTAGTCACTACAATTTAACAACCCTTCACGCTGTGACTTACATTGCTACTTTATATAGACACTTCAAAATAAAATGAAAATGGAGGTCATTTCGACAATCATTAGCTCTTAAAATACAGGCTGGGGTTTGCGGGATGTCCGTAAGAGTTACCGCTCGCCCGGCACTCAAAAGGCTCCAGGAGGAACATAGTGGGTCTAAGTCAGTAAAAGTCTGACACTCCCTCCCGCTGCACCCACAGCGGGCGGTATAAGTCTTGTAATCGGCATCGTAGTGATCAACAACTGTCTGTAGAATCCTGGGATGATCATAAAAGTTGCTATGTATATATCTTACATAAGCTAAGTTGGAAAGTTTGTTGCGCCGTTTCTTCTCCCGTAGCGAAAGCACAGGAAGCGGTGAAGGGTGGGCGATGGGGTGCTGTCTATTATATATACTTTTGACGTTCAAAAAGTGCTACATTGTAGCCTAATTTAAATAAATGACTTTTGATTTTGATTTTAAGCGACATTCAAATTACGTGATGATTGCTGTCTAATTGCTAATAAGTATATGAAAGAAAATAGAACAGCAAAAAGCGTTAGTCCTACCTCTATCAAGCGATGACTACGCAGTACGGCACATCTTAAAAATACTTAACCAACAATTAACTTATAATGAATAGGAAATTTGGTTTTTCCCAATTATCTTTTAAAGACTTGCGCCATTTTTACTAAACATAAATGATATAGCGTGTGCTTTCAATCCAGCCTTTTCAAATTATTTTTGTTTTATTCAAAATTTTATGTTTCTTATTTTTGTTCTAATCTAGGAGATTTACCATCCACACGCCTAAGAAAGATATCAGCCGCGAAACAAGGGAAGAGGACGAAGGAAGAATTGCGCCAGTTATGGAAAATGGCCATCGACCAGACTATACTGTTAGTCAGGATGGAAAAGGAGAATGCTAGACTTAGAGGTGAGATAAATAAGGTTTTTGTATATAAATAGAGGTTGATTAGAGTATTTTTTCATCTTTTTTTTTAATTAAATGATTAATTTGATGCTGGTCAAAAATACTCTTTAAAATTTTTTTAAGGATTCAACAACATGACTTCAATATGGCTATGGCAGTCATTTCGACAGTCCTTAGATCTTAAAATACAGTATTTCTTACAAACTAGAAACTGACCGCAACACAGTTTAATTATGAATGTGTAAAATAAAATGAAACAAAGTAAAAATAAAAATTTGTACAAAAATAAACCACCTGTATAACATATGCAATGCTAATAAAGAATTGAGTATTGAGTAGATTCATCACCATCAAATGGAGTTGCTTGGCTGAAAGGATTTTTTTTAAATATTAAATTATGATGAATATATTCAATATTTTTATCGCGTAAACAATTGATAGTGAGCCAAATAAATAAAATATACCATTTTTATTCTAGAAAGCGAAGAATCGTCAGCAGTCCGTCGTATAAAGCTGGAATACACAGAGCTAGGCACCTGTGCTGCGGGGGCCATCCTCATGTGGGACTCATTGCTGTCGCGGGACCACTCGCAGCCCATGCCTAAGGTGGACAGGCATATGCTGACACAGGCCGTTATACAAGGTGAGATATTGCACGGATAGCCGAGTGGTATAGGTCACCACGCTAATTATCGCTGTACGCGACGTGTCGCGGGCTCGATCTCCGCGAGAATTTGTGCGATCCACAAATGCTTGTTTTGAGTCTGGGTGTCTTTGTGAATGTGAATTGCGATATAAGGATTAAATTCCTTTGTGCGGAAGTTGTTTAAGTAAAATGACAATATGGTGACAAGCGAAAATGTAATACATATTCTAAGACCTTACTGATAAATGCTGAAAAAATCAAAGCAGGTGTATTTAAAAGGGGATAAAAGGTGGTGAAAAATTACTCATTATTTGGAAATACGATTTCATTAAAGAAAAAACTTTTCGATTCGACTTTTTTATTCACTATAAGACGTGTAACAAGCATACTTAATGGAGAGATTTGAACTCTCAGTCACATACCTTAGTAATAAAGATAATGACAGGGTACGAACAAAGGTGTCATCATGCCTATTTCGTTGCTAAAGCGAGTTAAAGCGACTACTGCATTCATCCAGGATCCGCAGGGTCGACTCCTGTTCAAATTCATGTAACACTCTTTATTCTTAATTCCAATTTTTTTTCAACCGGCTTCAAAAAGGAGGTTTTGAATGCACTGAATGAAATCGGTGTCAAAACCTGTACACTGTAACTGTTATGTGTAGATATAGGGTTTGACACCGTCTGTAGGTTGAATATTTTCCTTATGTATGTACATAAGGGAAATGTTCAACCTACTAATTTGGCACCTGTCAACCTAGGCGATATAATAATATCTTTTGTCATTTAGATTATTTTCAAGTTTTTAGTGCCGCTGTTTCTGAACTCGGTTTCTTTTGTTAAATTAATGACGGGCCTGTTATCTTAGGGGCTAGTGTTTTTAGGTCCTGAGTGCTATATCAGAGGTCGTGGGTTCGATTCCTACAAATGCTTGTGTGATTAGCACGATCATTTATTGTGCCTGGGTGTAATTTATCTATAATATGTATTTATTTAGAAATAAAGAGGTACCTATATCAGTTGTCTAGTACTCATAAGACAAGTTACTTTCGTATACTTAATTTGAGACTAGATGACGTTGTGTGAATGTTGAGGAATGTTAAGGACCCACTGGTTCGACTCCTGCAGTTTATTCAACACTATTTGTTCCACATCTTTGTTATTGCGAGTACACCTTAAACCCCCCTGCAGGAGTGCCCCGCATGTCCCGCGGCGCGGTGTGGTACTTCCTGGCGGAGCAGGCGTCGCTCCGCTCGGCCCCCCCCGACACGCGCACAGTACCGCTGTATCACGCGCCCTACGCAGCACTACTGGCCGGACTCACTAAACATCAACACGCTATACTTATTGATTTAGGTAAGTTAATTTTTCTAGTACAGTTTCAGTTATCATTCTTCCTGCCCTTATCCCAATTATTATTCGGGATCGGCGCAACATGTCTTCTTCTCCCATACATCGATTTGAGATCACTGCAAGCTAGTGATCCCGCGGCTCGAGATAATCCATATAGCATTTAATATAATTATTATGACGGGCCTGTTGGTCTAGTAGTTCGTGGCCCCGAATGCTATACTGGAGGTCGTGGGTTCAATTCCCATCCAAGACAAATGTTTGTGTGATGAACACAATCATTTGTTCTGCCTCTGGGTGTATATTTAGAAATATATAAGTATGTTTATCAGCTGTCTAATTACCATAACACAAACTCTGCTTAGCTTGGAATCAGATGACCGTGTGTGAATTTAGTCCCAAGGTATTATTTATTTATTATATTAGGTACTATTTAATATATTGTTGCCAAATTGTTTAAAAATAAATGAAGTTATTGACGCAATAAAAATCTGTTCTATTTATTATTTAATTTACGTCTTTGTCTAGGCCGCACATTCCCAAAGCACTCGTACTTCGCGTCAGCACTAGGCCCGGGGCAGCTGGCGCTGTACAACATCCTGAAGGCCTACTCCCTGCTGGACCCCGACGTGGGCTACTGCCAGGGACTGAGCTTCGTGGCTGGCGTCTTATTGTTACATGTAAGTGTTTAACATCATTCCACTCCCCTTATCCCAATTATTATTTGGGCTCGGCGCAGCATGTCTAATATTTACATTTATTGTAATATCTAGTTTTAAGGAATTTGCTGCGCCATCACAGGGTGATGTATATAGTTATAAGTTTGCAACTGTAACTGTAACTATGTACAATATGCAATAAATCTATCTATATATATAAAAATGAAACCCGTTTTCCTTGGTCACGGCATCACGCGTGAATGGCTGGACCGATTTCACTAATTCTTTTTTTGTTGTATTTGTTATTATTAGGAGAAGGTTCTTACGGAAAAAAATATTAAGAAAAGACCTTGGTTTTTTTGTCCCTTTACCACGCGGGCGAAGCCGCGGGCAGAAGCTAGTAAATTAATAAATAAATATTTTGGGAATATTTATCTGTCGACCCATTAGATTTTTCTTTTATACTCTGTCATCTTCATTATTTTACTCACGCGCATTTATCGGTATAGCCCGACGACAGACTGGCTAGGAAAAAAATGATAAAGTATTTTAATTTTAAGCACATCTAAGTAAAACTATTGTTCTTCACAGATGGAAGAGGCCGAGGCGTTTGTACTGCTGCGTCATTTAATGTACCGGCGCGGGCTGCGGAAACAATATTTACCTGACATGAGTGCACTGCAAGTTCAAGTAAGTAACACTGCAACTTAACTTTAAATGGACAATTTTCCATTCTTGCTTTTCTGCGCCTGATCTCTCACCAGTTGTGTCGGATTGCCGTCCCATCGGGCTATGAGAGTAAAGGAACAGAGAGTGCACCTGTGTCAGCACACGCTTGTGCACTATAATATATCCCGCGTAGCTGGCTGGTGTCATAGTAACACGAGCCGCTGTGGCCGAAATCGGTCCGGACATTATTATACTTTGAAACCTTCCCTCACACATGCTGTAAGAAGAGTCGAATTTATAGTAATTTCTCCATTACTTCCTCAGCTATACCAACTATCCCGTCTACTCCGTGACCACGAACCGGATCTCCACGAGAAGCTGGAAGCCCTGGACATATCTCCAGCATTATACGCCGCCCCCTGGATGTTGACGCTCTTCACCAGCCAGTTCCCACTTGGTTTCGTCGTAAGAGTATTTGGTAAGTCCTTTCTTTATTCTCCCAAACCAGCCCTTGCGGTATGCGAAAGTGAGTTAAAGGTTCTCCCAAACAGATGTGTTATTATAGGTCGATAATATCGCATGCAGTATTGCGATATCTGTTTTCAGTACATTTTGTATTATGATGGAAATGTAGTTACACACTGCTGCGATAATAACGCCGTAATCAAAGTAGGACGTTGCTTTTCTTCGTCTGTGCGATATTTCAAGATGAGTTTTAGAATGTTTTGTGTCAGGCAGCAAACGACTGTACACACATCTGCGACATTAAAATCGCGGCGCTCACTCGTAAGAAATATCGGACGATAAAAACGCAGCTATGTGCAAGGAATCGGGCCGCATTATCGTAATACCGTATGCCATATTATCGACCTATAATAACGCACCTGTTTGAGAGAGCCTTAATGATATAGACATTTATATAAAACTTTAAACCATTAAAGTTTCTCAGTAACGTTTAAAGGCCGAAAGCCTACATTCACTCATCTTACTTTCTCTTTCAGACCTAATCTTCCTAGACTCCCTGGACGTAGTATTCTCCGTCTCGCTCGCTCTCCTCTCCGCACATAAGGACGGCCTCATGTTGTGCGAGAGCTGCGAGGAAGCCGCAGAATACCTGAAACACAAGCTACCGGATATGGACAAAGGATTCTATGAGAAAGTTATGAAAAAGGTACGGATAAATGTAATAATATTCCACGAGTTTGATACAACGCCATCTAGTGTCAAACTAAGCAGAGCTTGTATTATGAGTACTAGACAACTGATAAACTGACTTATATACTTCTAAATACATGTTGCGCCGACCCCAAGTAAATTGGGATATTACGTATGTAAGTCTCTTACATGTAACGATAAACTATGCATATTGAGGGATTTTTGTCTTAAATATAAAATTCCCGTGTCACAAGTTTAGTTCCCGTACTTCTCCGAAACGGCTGGACCGATTCTCTTGAAATTTTGTATATGCATTCCGTAGGTCTACGAATCGGCTACTATCTATTTTTTTTTTTTGTCGCGATCGAAGTCGTAGGCAACTAGCTAATTAGTAGTTTATTAATTTATTTAACAAAAATTACATTTTGATCTTATGATTGAAAATCCAATTTGTATTATTATCCTCCTAGGTCCTAAGCCTGGACATAAGCCGCCAGCTGTGCGACTACGCCGTAGAGTACGCCGTGCTACGCGAGGAGATGCCGCGCCTCGCCGCGCTCACCGAGGACAACAGGCAGCTTGTGGAGGACAAGAACAGGCTGAGTGACGAGTTAGATGTGAGTGGATAACTAAAAATCGTTCATTTTAAATATCTCAACTGTAGCAAGTTTCTTTTCGTGTGGTGTCCGGTTATAAAGAATAGCACCACCCCATATCCCCCACTGGGTGTCGTAAAAGGCGACTAATGGACCTTAAGACCCAGTGCACTGTACCAAGCACCTTGGGTCACCCGAATGGTGGCGGGTAAACAACCAACAATCGCATTCCCAAAGAGGGTTAGTGTCAGGCAGGCGGCCGACTATAAAACCATAGCCAAAACTTTAAGCAACATGTCTAGAAGACGTGTTGCGCCGACCCCAAGTGAAATGGGATATGGGCAGGAAGATGATGAACTGCAGCAAGTTTCTCTAAAAACCACGTTGATTTTTGAAATTCAAATTTTTGATCAGTTGATGTAAATTTTGTTTGGGAAACACAATTTCTCCAGTTTTTTAAGTCCGCTTGACGAAAATTATTTATAAAACTGACCCGCAAAAAATGATCAAGATCTGTTTTAAAACGTTGCATATGAAGTTGTCTTTGCAAAATGTTTATCTAAAATCTAATTTCTTTTCTTAACAGGAGGCAATGGACGCGATAACAAACTACCAGAAAAACCAAGCGCGTCTCGAAACAACGAACAAATCTTTAGAACAACAACTAACTTTACTCAGCCGATACATCTCAGCTCACTCAAAACAAGACATACCCATTGAAGTCAAGAAAATTGTACAAAACCACAGCAAAAAACTCTCCTTCAAAATCTTCTCCACGAAGAATAATGAAGAACAAGAAGATCCAAAGAAGAACTTCAAAACAGGATTGAGTTCTCCAAATTTATTCTCCAAAATCAGAGAAGATTCTCCAAAGGACATAGAACAGGAAAGAAGACAGTTTATGATGAAGAAATCTCAGTCAGTCCACTCTGGATTAATAGCTAACATGAAGAATTATCAATTGAAAGTTTTAGAAGAAAAGAATGGAAACCACAAAACGGAAAATATCACGGAATCCTTAAAAGAACTAGGGAGGAAACACTCTGGGTTCTTTGCTAGCACACATGAGCAAATACGCCAAGAAAGACTATTTGAACATGAATTAAAAAACAATTTCGACGAAAATTTGCGTCGTTTAGATCAAAAGTTAAACGAAAAACTAAACCCCACATCATATATCGATGATTTAAGCATTTTTCAAAGTAGAAAAAGCATGTCTCTTAACCTACAATCTGCAAAAGAGGGTAAAGTTAACGACAGTGGTTTTGTAACTCCTTTAAGTCCGGAAGATAGTAAAAAAGATGATTCTTGTTCAACAATTTCACATCCACTTAGCGACGTCGATGTAGACATTAAATTTGACGGGCAGTCAACGAAATTGAAACAAATTAGACCTATTAAACATAGTCAGGTTGAAAAGTCTTAGTAGTAACTGAAAATTGGTCTAAAATTTTGTAGTAAGATCGTTTTTGCATTTTTCGATACGATATCGGACGATGATCCTATAATGGCGAAAGTAAAATGTACGAAATATCTTATCTTTTTTTTTAACCACTCCCGCACTAAGGAATTTAATCCTTGTATCGCGGGGGGTTTCACAGACATTCAATTCACATGCACAAAGACACCCAGTATGAGCCATATGTAGGGCCGATACCAATATAAGATCGAATAATACGAAAACGTTACTAAATAGGAAAGTAGTTGAAATAAAGGCAAATAAAATTATGAGAAGCTTATAAATAATATACAGTCCACTCTATGAAAAGCCTACTAGCATCTCTTAAAGTAATATTATTAAAGTTGTGTCACGTGACAGCGCACTACACGGCGTAGAGCGGCGTCTCTCTTCCACAACTGTAATAATAATACTTTAAAGACATTGATGTATAAAAACTATAGATACACTGTCTCGAACAAAATTAACCGTTAAAATCTATTTGATATTATTGCAAATTCAACTTTATGTACATGTCTTAAGGTTGGTTTTGATGCAAGACTATTTGCACACCACACATTTAAATGTGTAGAGATTTTGATATGCTATTTTTAGGACACTGAATACATGTTTAAGGTTTTTATATATTAATGGTTCGTATTAAAGTAACACGCTGTATAATGTAGAAATATTACCAATAGGTATGAATAAATGTACTATAAGCTCTTAGACTATAAAACAGAGGGCCTTGACAATATAACATCGCGTTAGTATATAAAACTTCAAATGTATAGGAATGACATTCCTCTTCGACGCGTGACGTGACTGTGACTTGTCAGTTCAATACATTGGAGCGATTCGTCAGCGTTAGCGTGATGAGAGAAATAACTGTCTATACAGCTACAAGGATCTTTTGGCGCGTGGATGACATTAACATGAGGGCGCTGGTGTGCAAGCATTCGCAAGCATCAACTCAACTGTCTGTCAAAAGTGATGGCTTTTCATATAATATGACGGCATTAGTTCCGATTTCGGCCACGTGCCAAAAGATCCTTGTAGCACTATACAGGCCCTTTGTAGCTTTTGTTGAAGCGAGCCTACCATATTATAAGTATTAACAGTTCAATCACTTAGGTAAGTTTGAGATAGCGCCATCTATTATTGAATAGTGGAATCACATGTACGTTATTAGAAACAAATACTGTCGAAATACAATGTTACACAGATCCTTATCATTTTTTAAATACTGTTCCTGTGTATTTGTATAAAATATTATCTTGAAGAAAATTAGTATTTTCTTAAAAAACGACTTCCAATATAGCAGTCAGGGCCAATAACCACTAGACCAACAGGCCCGTCTAAAATATCTGTCTGGCTATCACAATGATACACAAGCGATGACAGACGGACAGACAGACAGCTTAGCCTTAGTATTAGAGTTCTGTTTGTTTACATTTTTTTAATATACTGTCGATTATTTTAAGATAACTACTTTTAAATATAGAAACATAATATGATCGGGGTCTGTGAAAACACGTCGTGTCATACATATTTTTAAGATATAAATGCAAATGAAATTTAAAGAATGGCTTTTTATAAACAACATTACAAAATGTATGTGTTCATAATGTAAGGTTTTTCTTTGGCTTTATAATAAATTATTGTATGTATTGAAGGTATAGGAGTAGAAAGGAAAAAGGCAGAGGAAATACTTAACTTGCAAGAACAATGTGATGGCCAAGATTTTGCAATATCGCTATCTAAAATTCAATTTTACTGAATGTAAAAATAGCGTCTGCGACATTGCGAAGTTCTTGCTATCAAATTGCATTTGCTATTTAAGTAATATCACTGCAATATATTTATATCAAAGTAAAGAATATTCGTCAGCGAAACGTAAAAATATTGGTAATTTGGTGGAAATACTGATTATTTAAAGAAAGTAATGGCGCCTCACCGGGGGGCAGCTCACAAGCGTAAGCGTGGCAATCAATGCCTAAATAGACCTGCAATAGGTCAGGTATACAATAATATTATTACATACCTTTATTATACTACGTTAGCTGGTAAAAATAAAAATAGCCTATAAAAAATTGCTTTGTTTGAAAATAACATTTGACAAGAAATGCCGGCCAGTTACAAATCTAATTATGTCATTGAATATCAAAAGAAACAGAAGTAACTTCAAATCAACTTAAAAAATATCTGTGATATTCTAAAGAATATCCAGTCCATGGCTAACCCCTGTTAAAGTCAAAATTACAGTTTAATATTTAATATTCCACGCCTTTCACACAACTCCATCTAGTCTCGAATTAAGCAGAGCTTGTATTATGAGTACTAGACTAATAAACAAACTTATATACTTCAAAATACTTACATGTTATAGATAAATTACACCTAAATACAGGACAAATGATCGTGCTCATCACACAAACATTTGTCCTGGGTGGGGATCGAACCCACGACCTCTGGTATAGCAGTCAGACTCGGCGTAGTATAATAAAAGTTAATAAATATATTAAAACCCAAAGTATTATTGGGTTATATTGATATAGTATATATTGGCTTAAGTATTGTAAATTAACACAGCTTAGTAAAGATAGAAGTGTGAACAATATTAGTAGTTTTAGTGTTATTTTAGTGTTTTAATGTTAATCAATGCTAATTTGTAATTAAACTAAATTAGATTGATACTATCTCACTCTATTGTTTGGTGTTGGAAAAGGACTGCGAGAGATAAATTAGAAATGACAAACTTTAGGATATTTAGTTACATACTTGTAAAAGTTGCCCATTTTAGATGACTTGAAAAAGCTAAGCAATTGAGAACAATTAGCTAACTGGCCTTAATGCATATTAGCAATGTATCAAATGACACTACAAAAATAATAATAATAAATAGATTTGACAATAGTCAAATACAGCAATAAATTCTGCTGTTGCTTTGCGATAATAAAATATGTTGTTACACAGTATTGTGTGTGCAATATAATTGTTCTATATTGCCAATAATATTTAGAGTTTTCGTTTTGCGTTGACTTGTACGTCCATCTCTTTTTTATCCCGTCGCAAAGAGCGAGATAGTAATAGTCTGAATTAGTTTATTCATAAAATCAGCATTAAAATAGCCTTGCTTTAAAGTCACAGCTACTGATCACCAATATGTTATATAAAAATATAGATATACAAAATAAATGTATTCTATTTTATTTATATTATTATGCACAATGTAAAAAGCGTTGATACGTCAGATAGGATTTAAACTACAAAAAATATGAGCATAATATCAAATTTCCAAAACAATTTAACCAGTACGAAAATTGATAACGTAGAAAATAGCTAAATATATAGTTAAATTATAAGGTTTACTCATGCGTATTTGTCGGGAAAACCCGACAAGTTTAAGAAAGTTCAAACTGAGACCTCACCGCGTCAGCTCATGATTAAGGACTCCGGGTGGGTCCGAAACTAGTCGGGCTATCCCGATAAATGCGCGTGAGTAAACCGTATTATTAAACAATTATGAATATGCCTAACGGAACTTATTATAACAACTGCCGTTTCAAAAATTATGATGCTACAAAAAGAAGAAAAAGAGCAAATAGGGTTTTATAAACACTTCTATGTATTGTAAAATACTGTCGTATCAACGTTGTATAATGTAAACCAAATTTTAGAAACAAATATCAATAAACAAAACCTAACCAATGGACAAAAAAAAATGATGGTATTGAAAGACCTAAGCTATAAATTATAATAGAAAATTGTCTTTTTGAATTCACATATGAACGTAAACGTGGTTTTTGAAAAAAATATCAATTTTTACTGAATAATATACATACCTTAGTAAAACTGGCTGTCAGATCAATTTTAATATATTTTTACTTTATTTAAAATTATGTATTGTTTATTAAATAATGCTTCCACAACATGTAAACCAAAGAGATATTTTGTCAATTTTTATTAATATTTACGTTTTGAAAAAGTTTGGAAAGAAAAATATATTTATTATAAATGTAAATTGCTCAAAATACTTTATTTTTATTATATTTAGGACACTGTGAAATTATAGTTTGGCTTAAGTATAGTGAAATATTGTGATTTATTACTTTTAAGTATTAATAAATAAATAGTTAATTTAATATATTCGTTTTCTTATTTAACTGAATATCGCCTCTTGCATAAAGAAAATACAGTTTTTTCTGTATATTTTTGAAAACAGGTAAAAGGTTTATTGAATAATCAAAATCACACTAATTTAAAAATGGAAAATACTTATGTGAGTATGTCTGTTATCTTTTACGCTTAAATTGTACGATCAATTTAGAAGAAATTTGGTACGGGGTTAGCTGAAAATCTGAATTAACATAATTATACTCCTTACCTAACTGCGAAAAGGTTAACGTTTTATGAAAAACCAGACTAAGACAGTTGAGCTGATTCTTGTGGCGAATATGCACACCAACGCCCTCATGTTAATATCATCCACGTGCCATTAAGACGTCTCGGGACCTAAGACATAGTCTAGAATTCTAGATATAAAAACTTCTAGAAGATAACCAACTGTCAATATGATAGCTACTAAAACCAAAAATAATATTTATTGTCATAGAATGTCAAAATTTTGGTATAACGGTTTATTCATTTCCAAAATTATTTATTAAAATTAATTTTGTGTGTAAAAACAAAATTCTTGTGTTAATAAAAATGAAAGTGTAATTGTAATACTAATGTTACAGTAAAATTTATTGTGTTTATTATTTTGTGTATAGTAAGTATAGTATAACCACACGAGTTAAATAAAAATAGTGAAGATAAGTGTAGGTACATTATTAAGATCTTTATGAGTTAGTGGTTCTGACAGCTATACCAGCCTAGAGGTCGTGGGTTCGATTCCCACCCAGGACAAATGTTTGTGTGATGAGTTGTTATGTTCTGTGTCTGGGTGTAATTTATTTATAATATGTACGTTTTCAGAAGTACATAAATTTATCAGTTGACTAGTACTTACAATACAAGCTCTGCTTAGTTTGAGACTAGATGGCGTTGTGTGAAAGTTGCGAAATATATACATTTTATTCAAATTTATTAGGAGGTTGTAGGCCTAAATGCTTTTAAAGTTGAGTGCCCTAAATTGGGCAAAAAAGAGTTACAGTGAAAAGATGGAAAGAATATAAATGCCAGAATAAAGTTTTCTTCATTATACTTCATTCTCCAAACCAAATTGATTGATAGACAGATAGAATATTCTGTATTGCACACTAAATGAGAAACAGATTACTATTATATAATTATATCAATATAACTCCAGTTTCAGTAACACAAAATCAAAATGGCATTAAAATTACCGATACACATGTCTAGCCCTATCGAGGGGCATCAGGACTGGCTCCATATACTGGAAAAGGCCGAAAAGGCTGTACAGGATGATTTGGATTTACAGGTAACAGGTTTCTTCATCATTAATTTATTTTTTTATTTATGTACACACAATTTACAAAGAGGATAAGAATCATCATCAGCCCTTATCCCAATTTTTACTTGGGGTCGGCGCAGCATGTCTTCTACTTCCATACATTCCTATCTGACGTCAAGCAACACCCTTTGCATCCATATCATCTTTCACACAATCCATCCTCTTTCATAAAGAGGATAAGAATATGATTTATATAAAAACAAATAGGTACAAAGGTACTGCTCATTTCCTTAAGAAATTTCTGCCAGCAGACCTGCGACAGGAGAAAACAAGATGAAACACAGACACAGTGTGTCACAACGAATATAAATAATAATAAAAAAGCAATAAAAACGATGAATATCGTTGTTTATATTGCTCATCATCTTCCTGCCCTTACCCCATTTTACTTTGGGTCGGCGCAACACGTTTTTTTTCTTCTATCCTCCCCTATCAGACGTCACAGTATTATTTACCTACTTCTTTTTCATTCATATTGTTCCTTATACAATCTATCCATCTTTTCTTTGGCCTTCCCCTTCCTCTCCATCCATCATCATTCATACTCATCACTCTCTTAGTCATATGAATCTCATCTCCCCTCATCACATGCCCATACCAAGACTCGATATTGTATTCTCAATATCAAATCGTGTGGGCGAAGACGCGGGTATCAACTAGTACAGTATAAAAGAAAATATCCACACTTAGCTTAACATTTCAGCGCGCTACCGCCAGAGGTATGCGTGTGAAGGAACGCGCGTTGCCGCCGGAGCTGCTCGGTAAGAACTACGCGAGATACTGCGACCTCATCAATAAGATGTATGATGCGTATCTCAACTCCGTGCATCTGCAGCGAGCGCCCTACATACTGGCTATCATCACTGTTCTGATGAAGAGGTTTGTTACTTATTTTAGAGTAACTGACATGGCAGACTTTGTATTGTTCCAATCTATATTCATCATAATAATAATTATAATGGCTTCCATAGGCCAGGGGTGGATGGCCCTTGGTAGGTGCCCCATCACATTTTAGATTAAAGTTCTCAACAAGGCCTCTGCATGTTGGACCTGTGTCCCCGTGTAAGGCTTTAAAAAGGACCGGGTTTCTTCCCTTGAAGTTATCCCGTGAATTAAAAGAGGATTATAATAAATCTATAGAAGGGTCAATTCAGTACATTGAAAATATTGAAAAAATAAATAGCAGGGGGTGTTACTGGATCGATACCAAGCCCAAGTACGTGATTAAAAAAGTTGTTTGTCTGTCTGTTTGTATGTTCAGGCATCACGTGAAAACTAACGGTTCGATTTCGATGACACTCGGTATAAATATACCTTATTACCCTGTTAATAAGCAAAAAAAAATCTGCGTATTAGCAAAGCTATTCTCCAATATTCGGGAATTCAGTTCAATATTTCACCTAGTCTAAAGTTGCAAATTTTAGCAGTAATCTCTCATCTATATTTATTTCTACAGCTATAACTACGGTGTCTATTTTTCTAGATTATATGAGCTACGACACGAGCTGGTTAATCTAATAGTCAACGACTATATTTATGTTGACGCCGCGCTTGTGCAACTGAGGATGACTCCACTGGATATACAGGTACCTTATAATCCTGGTTTTATTTAATAACCCGTTACGATATGCCTCAAAACCTGTTCTAACTCAGTCTTGTGGAATAAATGACGGGCCTGTTGGTCTAGTGGTTAGTGACCCTGACTGCTAGCCGAAAGGTCGTGGGTTCGATTCCCACCCAGGACAAATGTTTGTATGATCAGCACGATCATTTGTTCTGTATATATTTAGAAGTATGTTTATCAGCTGTCTGATTACCATAACACAAGCTCTGCTTAGCTTGGGATCAGGTGGCCGTGTGAGGATATTGTGTCCCAAGGTTTTAAAAAAAATATGCCACAAAACCGGTTCTGACTTAGTCTTCTGGATTAATACCAGCCTATAAACGTCCCAACTGCTGGGTTCTTTTCGAAGAAAGGTTTAAGTATTGATCATCACGCTAGCTCACTGCTGATTGGCGATAGGTTTAAATTTTTGGAATTTAGATCCTTACGAAGTTTTTATTGACCGTTTGCCAATAGTGGCAAAGAATAATTAAGAAAGTCAATTCAATGTCTATTTTTTCGTCCCTTTTTTTGGACAATTACCAATGTATTGTTATTATAACTTCTCTTAAACGTTTTAGATTGTGGTTCCCTACCACTTTCCGCTTGAGACTCGGGAGGATAACATGGAGCAATTGCTGCAGAAGATGTGGGCTGGGGCTGCGAGAAGAAAGAGGATAAAGGAGAGACCTAAACCTGTGAGAATTACCTAACTAAACTAACTAGAATTCTACCTTTCTAGCTTAAGGCCGAGTTTTTACTAGTTATGCGTAATAAGGGACGCATTTTTCGGGTTTCGTACCTCGAAAAGAAACTGTGATGAGGAGGTATGAGACTCATGTGACCAAGAGAGTGATGAGTATTAATGTTGATGGATGGAGAGGAAGGAGAAAGTAAAAAAAAATGGATGGATTGTCTAAGGAATGATGTGAATGAAAAAGGAGTAAATGATACTGTGACGTCTGATAGGGGAGAATGGAAGAAAATAAATGTTGCGCCGACCCCAAGTAAAATGGGATAAGGGCAGGAAGATGATGAACGGAACCCGTATAGAACCGATATTAATTTGTTGACTATGTCTATCTGTCAAGACCCTTTTTCTCAAAAGCGTATATCATACTGCCATATAGACTACCCTACTGTTGCGTACCGTACTGCAGGTATTTATTTCTTAGAAACGGCCGAGTTAAACTACTGTATGTATTTGATATAACCCTGTATCTTAAATGATATAACAGTTTACTCATGCGTATTTATCGGGATAGTCCGTCTAGTTTCTCACCCAACCGGGGCGGTGGGGCCGCGAGTCGAACTGTTCAACTGAAAACTAGTCGGGCTATCCCGATAAATACACATGAGTAAACCGTTATTTAAGTATGAATGAAACTGAAACTCAAACTCAAAGTAGGTAATTATTGCATGTTAAGGTAATACAAAGGACTTAATGAAATAACTGGCATAACTCATGAAAGTTATTATAAAAAGCCCTCTATTCTTTCTCCCACTATCACAGGTAAAGCCCCCACCGATACGCCGAGAGAGTATCTACGAGCCTGTGCCGGAGGAGGTCGTGGAGATACCGCCAGAAGAGGAGGAGGAGGAAGAGTCCCCGCCTCCCAGCATCCACACGCAAGTACCGGAGGCGTTCACATATGCCTTGCTTATACAGAGGCATGAACGGTTCAGGTGAATAGATGTTTAAATAGCATTGAGACCTTGTAAATAAATTTAAAAATAATATCGACTGGCCTGTTGGTCTAGTGGCTTTGAATGCTATACCAGAGGTTGTGGGTTCGATTCCCACCCAGGACAAATGTTCGTGTGATGAGCACGATCATTTGTTCTGTGTTTGGATACAATTTTTCTAGTTTGATTAAAGTTAGTTAAAACAACTTTCGTAATCTGACGTTGCTAGTGCTAGCTAGTTGAATTTTCTTAAGCTATTATAGCTTTGCATTAAACATTTTCAGGCAATGGTATATGATGGACTTCAATGAGAGAGCCATTAAGTGGAGAAGGTTCTACGGCGATAAACGTGAAAACATTCCCATCGAAATGAAACATAAAGCAGCACGAATTGTACAGCGGGTGTACAGGTAACTTTATATACCTAAAGTTCAAGAGTTATTAGATGATATAGTATTACTAGCTGATGCCCGCGACCTAGTTCGCGAAAATAACAGGCATGAAAAGTGGATGTTGGCCAATTCTCAGGCCTACTGAAGACGCATATAAAATTTGGTAAAAATCGGTCTAGCCGTTTTGAGAAGTACGGTAACATTGTGACACGGGAATTTTATATATGAGATGATTTAATAAACCAGCCTTTATAATATCCCACCGCTGGGCAAATCCTTCCACGATTCTCTATCTTGCGCCGCTTCGAACCAGTCTTCGCGGTGTACGTTTAGTTCATCCCACCACCGAACTATTGGCAGATGTTTAAAAAAAAAAAATTAAAAACATCTGCCAGTATTGTATTTAGTAAGTTTTTAGTACCTAGTGCTCTGGTGTTTATCATTGTAGTTCCGTATTCAAATCAATTTGTTGTATAAAATCTGTTCACCAAGTTTCGTTACTCAACATACTTGCATTCTTTTAGGGAACTCATGAGAATTAAGAGAGAGAAAATAAAAGAGACGCAGAGAGATATACTGCTGGGCATCAAACCCGATCCTTTCAGGAGTAGACTCAGTTTCACGGAGGAGAACAATAAGGTCAGTTCCGTTGTTTCCTTATCTGTTGATAACTTTTTCTAGATATAAAAAATGTCGGGCTTCCTGATGCTATAACCCAATAACGCATGAACCGATTTCCACGGTTTTGCATTCGTCTGAAAGGTCTCAGGCTCCGTGAGGTTGATATAAAAGAAAATTCAGGAAAAAATAAAGAAATAAATCAGGAAAACAGAGTGAATCATTTTTCACATGCAGCGCCATCTCTGATGTGTAGCATGTACTACAACGCCAGAACGTGGTGTGTGAGTATCCCTCACGAAAAATGCCCGTGTGAAGCCGGGATAGGCTGCTGGTATACTATAAAAGAAAGCCTTAACATGAGATTTAATTGACGCAAGATTCTAAAATCGGTGCGCACCCGCAAACTCACAGGTTTCGAACTCTAAACCTCGGACTTGGCAATCCTGGTATTTTAAAATATGATGTGAACTCTTGTCTTACTACAGGTATATGAAAGACGTCGGAACACGCGGTTGAAGATTAAAAAAAAGTATTTGCAAGAGTTGGAGACAGAGAACACGAGACTCATACTGTTTAAGAAGGGAGATCAGATTGATGATATCACCGAAGAGGTCAGAGAATGGTTTAAAGAATGGTAAGAGACAATAGACATTCAATTTTAACAATTGATAATTAAAAAAATATTTTTCGAGTGCCGTCAATGGCATTGAGTCATTGAGGCGTAGAAATTCAATCGAGTTCGTATAGAAAACAAAGCGCTACGGCACATGATTGCTAAAGCGTTCAAAATCACATTTTATAGCAGATTTATTTAAAATCTCTCTTTTTATTTGTCTTTTAGTTAAAGTAGGAAGTTTCTCCAAATTGTCCCTTGAGAGATTTTTAAATAACCGTATTCACAAATGACGCTTTTACTATGTGGCGTTAGAAATGTATTTTTGTCTTTACATTCCACATGAAAATGATAAATACAGCTCGATATTTTTGACTGCATGGGTAGCCAAGTGGTACAAAGGTCACCACGCGGTCAATTACTACTGTACGCGACGTGTCGCGGGTTCGATCCCCGCTTAGGACAAATTTTTTTGGGATCCACAGATGCTTGTTCTGAGTCTGGGTATGTTCGTGCTTGTGAATTGAAATGCTATGAAACCCCCCGCGAAACAACATTAAATTCCTTAGTGCGGGCGTTCTTTTTCTTTCTATATTTATAATCAAAATTTCCGTATGGTGTCCGGATATAAAGAATAGCACCACCCCATATCCTCCACTGGGTGTCGTAAAAGGCGACTAATGGACCTTAAGACCCAGTGCACTGTACCAAGCACCTTGGGTCACCCGAATGGTGGCGGGTAAGCCATCAACAAATAAATTCCCAAAGAGGGTTAGTGTCAGGCAGGCGGCCGACTATAAAACCATAGCCAAATCTTTAAGCAACATGTCTAGAAGACGTGTTGCGCCGACTCCAAGTGAAATGGGATAAGGGCAGGAAGATGATGATTTATAATCAAAAGAAAGAGGCAGTTGTGAATTTTCGTTCATTTCGTTCATATCATTCATGTCATTCGTTTCATTAATTTTATTCATTCCGTCTTTTTCAGTTATTTTGTTAATTCCATTTATGTCATTCACTTCAATCGTTTCATTACTTTCATTTATGTCATTCATTTCATTCATACCGTCCACTTAATTCATTTCGTTCATTATGTTTATTTCGTCCACTTCATTCATTTCGTTCAACGAAAATGATGAATGAAATGTTCACAAAAATGAACGAAATGAACGAAATGAAAAAAATTAACGAAACGAAATGAATGAAGTGGACGAAATAAGCGTAATGAACGAAATGAACGAAATTAACAACGAAACGAACGAAAGGAATGAAATGGACGGTATGAACGAAATGGATGAAGTAGACGAAATAAACGTAATGAAAGAAATGCACGGTATGAACGAAATGAACGAAATGAACGATATGAAAGAAATTAACGATATGAAAGAAATTAACGATATGAACGAAATGAACGAAACGAACGAAATGGATGAAGTTGATGAAATAAACGTAATGAACGAAATGGATGGTATAAACGAAATAAATGAAGTGGACGAAATAAACGTAATGAACGAAATGAACGAAATGAATGAAATGAATGAATTGGACGGTATGAACGAAATGAATGAAGTAGACGAAATGAACGAAATGAACGAAATTAACAAAATTAACGAAATTAACGAAATTAACGAAATTAACGAAATTAACGAAATTAACGAAATTAACGAAATTAACGAAATTAACGAAATTAACGAAATTAACGAAATGAACGAAATGAACGAAATGAACGAAATGAACGAAATAACGAAATGAACGAAATAACGAAATGAACGAAATAACGAAATGAACGAAATAACGAAATGAACGAAATGAACGAAATGAACGAAATGAACGAAATGAACGAAATGAACGAAATGAACGAAATGAACGAAATGAACGAAATGAACGAAATGAACGAAATGAACGAAATGAACGAAATGAACGAAATGAACGAATTAACGAAATTAACGAAATTAACGAAATTAACGAAATTAACGAAATAACGAAATGAACGAAATGAACGAAATGAACGAAATGAACGAAATGAACGAAATGAACGAAATGAACGAAATGAACGAAATGAACGAAATGAACGAAATGAACGAAATGAACGAAATGAACGAAATGAACGAAATGAACGAAATGAACGAAATGAACGAAATGAACGAAATGAACGAAATGAACGAAATGAACGAAATGAACGAAATGAACGAAATGAACGAAATTAACGAAATTAACGAAATGAACGAAATGAACGAAATGAACGAAATGAACGAAATAAACGAAATTAACGAAATTAACGAAATTAACGAAATTAACGAAATAACGAAATGAACGAAATGAACGAAATGAACGAAATGAACGAAATGAACGAAATGAACGAAATGAACGAAATGAACGAAATGAACGAAATGAACGAAATGAACGAAATGAACGAAATGAACGAAATGAACGAAATGAACGAAATGAACGAAATGAACGAAATGAACGAAATGAACGAAATGAACGAAATTAACGAAATTAACGAAATTAACGAAATGAACGAAATGAACGAAATGAACGAAATGAACGAAATAAACGAAATTAACGAAATTAACGAAATTAACGAAATTAACGAAATTAACGAAATTAACGAAATTAACGAAATTAACGAAAGTAACGAAATTAACGAAATTAACGAAATTAACGAAATTAACGAAATTAACGAAATTAACGAAATGAACGAAATTAACGAAATTAACGAAATTAACGAAATTAACGAAATTAACGAAATTAACGAAATTAACGAAATTAACGAAATTAACGAAATTAACGAAATTAACGAAATTAACGAAATTAACGAAATTAACGAAATTAACGAAATTAACGAAATTAACGAAATTAACGAAATTAACGAAATTAACGAAATTAACGAAATTAACGAAATTAACGAAATTAACGAAATTAACGAAATTAACGAAATTAACGAAATTAACGAAATTAACGAAATTAACGAAATTAACGAAATTAACGAAATTAACGAAATTAACGAAATTAACGAAATTAACGAAATTAACGAAATTAACGAAATTAACGAAATTAACGAAATTAACGAAATGAACGAAATGAACGAAATGAACGAAATGAACGAAATAACGAAATGAACGAAATGAACGAAATAACGAAATAACGAAATGAACGAAATGAACGAAATGAACGAAATGAACGAAATGAACGAAATGAACGAAATGAACGAAATGAACGAAATGAACGAAATGAACGAAATGAACGAAATGAACGAAATGAACGAAATGAACGAAATGAACGAAATGAACGAAATGAACGAAATTAACGAAATTAACGAAATTAACGAAATTAACGAAATTAACGAAATTAACGAAATTAACGAAATAACGAAATGAACGAAATGAACGAAATGAACGAAATGAACGAAATGAACGAAATGAACGAAATGAACGAAATGAACGAAATGAACGAAATGAACGAAATGAACGAAATGAACGAAATGAACGAAATGAACGAAATGAACGAAATGAACGAAATGAACGAAATGAACGAAATGAACGAAACGAACAAAATGAACGAAATGAGCGAAATGGACGAAATGAACGAAATGGACAAAATTGAACGAAATGAACGAAATGATCGAAATGGGCAAAATTGAACGAAATTAACGAAATGGGCAAATCTGAACGAAATGAACGAAATGACCGAAATGGGCAAAATTAAACGAAATGAACGAAATGGGCAAAATTGAACGTAATTAACGAAATTAACGAAATGACCGAAATGGGCAAAATTGAAAGTAATTAACGAAATTAACGAAATGAGCGAAATGAACGAAATGAACGAAATGGACGAAATGACCGAAATCAACGAAATGAACGAAATGAACGAAATTAACGAAATTAACGAAATTAACGAAATGAACGAAATGAACGAAATGAACGAAATGAACGAAATAACGAAATGAACGAAATAACGAAATGAACGAAATAACGAAATGAACGAAATGAACGAAATGAACGAAATGAACGAAATGAACGAAATGAACGAAATGAACGAAATGAACGAAATGAACGAAATGAACGAAATGAACGAAATGAACGAAATGAACGAAATGAACGAAATGAACGAAATGAACGAAATGAACGAAATGAACGAAATTAACGAAATTAACGAAATTAACGAAATTAACGAAATTAACGAAATTAACGAAATTAACTAAATTAACGAAATTAACGAAATTAACGAAATTAACGAAATTAACGAAATTAACGAAATTAACGAAATTAACGAAATTAACGAAATTAACGAAATTAACGAAATTAACGAAATTAACGAAATTAACGAAATTAACGAAATTAACGAAATTAACGAAATTAACGAAATTAACGAAATTAACGAAATTAACGAAATTAACGAAATTAACGAAATTAACGAAATTAACGAAATTAACGAAATGAACGAAATAACGAAATGAACGAAATAACGAAATGAACGAAATAACGAAATGAACGAAATAACGAAATTAACGAAATTAACGAAATTAACGAAATTAACGAAATTAACGAAATTAACGAAATTAACGAAATTAACGAAATTAACGAAATTAACGAAATTAACGAAATTAACGAAATTAACGAAATTAACGAAATTAACGAAATTAACGAAATTAACGAAATTAACGAAATAACGAAATGAACGAAATGAACGAAATGAACGAAATGAACGAAATGAACGAAATGAACGAAATGAACGAAATGAACGAAATAACGAAATGAACGAAATGAACGAAATGAACGAAATGAACGAAATGAACGAAATGAACGAAATGAACGAAATGAACGAAATGAACGAAATGAACGAAATGAACGAAATGAACGAAATGAACGAAATGAACGAAATGAACGAAATTAACGAAATGAACGAAATGAACGAAATGAACGAAATGAACGAAATGAACGAAATGAACGAAATTAACGAAATTAACGAAATTAACGAAATTAACGAAATTAACGAAATGAACGAAATGAACGAAATGAACGAAATGAACGAAATAACGAAATAACGAAATGAACGAAATGAACGAAATGAACGAAATGAACGAAATGAACGAAATGAACGAAATGAACGAAATGAACGAAATGAACGAAATGAACGAAATGAACGAAATGAACGAAATGAACGAAATGAACGAAATGAACGAAATGAACGAAATGAACGAAATGAACGAAATGAACGAAATGAACGAAATGAACGAAATGAACGAAATGAACGAAATGAACGAAATGAACGAAATGAACGAAATGAACGAAATGAACGAAATGAACGAAATGAACGAAATGAACGAAATGAACGAAATGAACGAAATGAACGAAATGAACGAAATGAACGAAATGAACGAAATGAACGAAATGAACGAAATGAACGAAATGAACGAAATGAACGAAATGAACGAAATGAACGAAATGAACGAAATGAACGAAATGAACGAAATGAACGAAATGAACGAAATGAACGAAATGAACGAAATGAACGAAATGAACGAAATGAACGAAATGAACGAAATGAACGAAATGAACGAAATGAACGAAATGAACGAAACGAACGAAACGAACGAAACGAACGAAACGAACGAAATGAACGAAATGAACGAAATGAACGAAATGAACGAAATGAACGAAATTAACGAAATTAACGAAATTAACGAAATTAACGAAATTAACGAAATTAACGAAATTAACGAAATTAACGAAATGAACGAAATTAACGAAATTAACGAAATGGACGGTATGAACGAAATGAATGAATTGGACGGTATGAACGAAATGAATGAAGTAGACGAAATAAACGTAATGTACGAAATGAACGAAATTAACGAAATTAACGAAATTAACGAAATTAACGAAATTAACGAAATTAACGAAATTAACGAAATGAACGAAATGAACGAAATGAACGAAATGAACGAAATGAACGAAATGAACGAAACGAACGAAACGAACGAAACGAACGAAATGAACGAAATGAACGAAATGAACGAAATTAACGAAATTAACGAAAATAACGAAATGAACGAAACGAACGAAACGAACGAAATTAACGAAATTAACGAAATAAACGTTATGTACGAAATGAACGAAATTAACGAAATTAACGAAATTAACGAAATTAACGAAATTAACGAAATTAACGAAATTAACGAAATTAACGAAATTAACGAAATTAACGAAATTAACGAAATTAACGAAATGAACGAAATGAACGAAATGAACGAAATGAACGAAATTAACGAAATGAACGAAAGTAACGAAATGAACGAAATTAACGAAATGAACGAAATTAACGAAATGAACGAAATTAACGAAATTAACGAAATTAACGAAATTAACGAAATTAACGAAATTAACGAAATTAACGAAATTAACGAAATTAACGAAATGAACGAAATTAACGAAATTAACGAAATTAACGAAATGAACGAAATGAACGAAATGAACGAAATGAACGAAATGAACGAAATGAACGAAATGAACGAAATGAACGAAATGAACGAAATGAACGAAATTAACGAAATGAACGAAATGAACGAAATGAACGAAATGAACGAAATGAACGAAATGAACGAAATGAACGAAATGAACGAAATGAACGAAATGAACGAAATTAACGAAATTAACGAAATTAACGAAATTAACGAAATGAACGAAATGAACGAAATGAACGAAATGAACGAAATGAACGAAATGAACGAAATGAACGAAATGAACGAAATGAACGAAATGAACGAAATGAACGAAATTAACGAAATGAACGAAATTAACGAAATGAACGAAATGAACGAAATGAACGAAATGAACGAAATGAACGAAATGAACGAAATGAACGAAATGAACGAAATGAACGAAATGAACGAAATGAACGAAATTAACGAAATTAACGAAATGAACGAAATTAACGAAA